>JAGDQP010003627.1:0-50478 GCA_022664845.1 Lepisma saccharinum
GTCAGGATGATTGATAAAAGCTGAAAATAAGTAAGAAGTCTGTTAATCACATTTTACTGTGATGGTAGGCTTGAAAAAAGGAATGTTGTGTCCATTAGAAAATCTTTGTTTCTACTGCTCATTCAATCTCTCTATAATCCTGATTTCCTGCCACACTACTTTCACATGTTCCCTAAGATTTAACAGACGCTGTAGAATTATGTTTCTATGACAATAAACAATATCGAAAAAGCTAAGGTACACCACAATTTTCTGACTGAAAACAACTTCCAACATTGTTATTCGAAATTGAATCATGCTGCGAATGGTAGATGCACTGGCAAAGATACTATTTTGATACAGGTAACCTGAAGTTATAGGTTCATATCACGGTTAACGGAGGAAGAAAATTCTTATTACTCCCTAGTTATATTTGTATTTCATAGAGTACGATAGGACGTAAATTTGTTCCTCTTAGAATTTGTTAAATTAGTACTAACGGCTTAGCTACATTGTAAATGTTGCACTATTAAATAAAATTTTGTTTTCTTTATCTTCAGATCCCTGACAATTCGACGGACCGAAGACATTTTTTTTTACTTTTTTTTTACTATTAGTTGTAATTTGTTTGTATTGCTGCAAGTAAGAAGAATCCAACACGAAGAGGACGCAGTTGTTCCAAACTACCTGGCAACCCTGCATCAGAGAAAGGATAAGCTTCAATGTCGACGGATTCTACTTTCTACGAATGCCTGGTCTTCTATGAGGATTGGAAACCGCCACCTTACTTGAGATGTATTCGTCGCCTTCCAGTGAGGGTAAGTGAGACAAACTCAGCTTCTTTAGTAGATTCAAAAGGGATCAGGAAAAACAGGAGATAGGAAACACGTATGTGTTTTGTTTTTTAAAAAGTTTCGATACCTAAATGTACAAAAATATAGAAACAAATTGAGGGGCGCAAAGAACAAGGAATAGATCTCTAGTGGAAATTGCTCTAAGACTGTCATTTCATACTTACTATCTGCTACAAAATATCTTAATTTATCTAAGTCTGAAACCTGCGAAAATGTTTGCTTAATTTAAGAATGCTTACCTTGAAATAAACAGGTCACATGTTCGAAGTTGAGTAGGCCGTTGTGCCTAAACTTTTGCCTAGTTTTTGGTAATTTTCTCCAAACTAATCTTGGAGTTATTTCTTGAATTGATATTAATAGAAAATCAATGTTAGTGTCAGGATAAAGATAAAACCTTGTAAAAAGAAAGCTTTAAAGAAACTGTTGCGTCGAAATTTTCCTTATACCGCATCAAATTGAGTAATGTTCAAAGTCAGTTTTCTCCATATGTCAATATACATAACATTTCCTTGTTACAGTAAACTATTCTCACAATTAACTACAATAAAGTGTAAACTTGAAGTTAGTAACTGTTTAAGGGCTATATGTGTGAAAAATGTGTTTTTACACGAATAGTAATATACCATAAATAAACCCTATAAGATGCCCTATAAGTCACACATAAATAAACTTCAAAGCCTAGACATATTGACGTTCATAGACGATAGGAGGTGCTTTTCTGTGTGGAAATGAAATGCAAAACACTTGTTTTCCTCGTAAATAATAATGTTACTTACTTCACTTACTTCACTACTCAAGTACCATAATTTCCCATAATAACAAGTTTCACAAAGTAATTTTTGACCCGTTTTCTAAAGTAGTTTTCATCTTGTCATGATTTTTATAATACTTTATTTTATTTACTTCAAGTTCTCAATTCCGGTGCTGTAGTTTCCTAAAATATCAAGTTCCCTCAAAGTAATTTTCGGCTCTTCTTTCACGAAGTTTTCAATTCAAGTGCAAAGATTGACCATAAATACTAAATTTCGAAACATTATTTTTGATGCTTCTTTCCATGTTTCTCCGATTCTTATAATACTCTTCCAAAGTTTGTTTAATGTTTTTAGGTATCTTTGACTGAGACTGTCTTATTCTGCTTCCACTCTCCTCCAATCATTTTTCACTTTAGTGTAGGTAGATGCTTCCTTGTGCAAAAATTAAATGAAGAAAAACGTTCGAATGATTATCTTATGATCTAATTTGGAAACCTTGAATTTAGTAAAAATCACACGTTTAAGTTACTGCGAATTGTATTTCATTTAGAATATCTTGAAAGCTTATTTCTTATATATATATATATCATTTTCTTCAGGATAATCGTTTAAGCAAACATTACGCAAATCTAACTAAAATGTATCTTATAATTTTGAGTTTGATAAGTGAAAATGCATTAATTTTGAGAATTCAGATGTGGCACAATAATCATGATTTTTGCTTTATAATAACTTAAGTTAAGCAAATAAAACAAAGTAAATTAAAAAGTTGTAACTATTATAGTTTAAAAGAGATATATTAACGCACGGAGAACGAATCTACTATGAAAAGTATGTACCTTAAATGTTATTGTAGTCGTCCGCTGCATAACCGAAAAGAGTCATATCTGCTGAAGCACTTTTCACTCTCTACCTGAAGGCTTCTTCAGAACATCAACAATTTATTATATATATATAAAGTGTTTCTTGTATGTGTATGTGTAATTTGAAAATGTAAATAAGGTGTAAACAGATTAAAAGTATGTTAAAAGAAGAAAATAAAGGATATGGTAAAGTGTTTGTATATTATCTTACCATGTTCGAAGATTCATTTTCAACTGTTTTACAACTATTGCCAAGTACAATATTCAGTACGCTATTCCCTGTTACTTTCTATGTACAGATGTATAAAATAAATCTATTAATATCCACTCACAAGTGGTCAACATGTTTACAATTTTCAGTAACATTCCATTTGAGGTGGTTAAAAATTTTATGACTTGCCAACAGCTATAAAACAGCTGAAGATAAATCTCCGAAAATAGTGAGGTAACATATATACATGGGCCACGGTGGCTCAGTTGGTAGAGCGCTCACCTCTGGTGCAAGGGATCGTCAGATCGATCCCTGCTCATGCCATGTGGGCTTTGTGGTGGACAAACACCGTGTGCGTGGGTTTTCTCGGGTTCTTTCGTTTCCTCCCACTTTCTTCATTCCACCAATTCATCCCATCATCATCCATATGGCCTGAGCCATAGTTGCCCAAAGGCCTTAAAATAAAATTCACATTCAACATATATACACTTAACATTTTTTTCCTACTTTTAACATAAGTATTTGTAATCTGTTCACACAAGCCTTCAGATAGAAAGCGAAAAGCTCTTTCGCAGAAGTAACTGTTTCAAGATAAAGAGTACGATTACGATTCGTAATTTGATCATTATAACTTAATTATAATTTTGTTTTATATTAGGTAACTATTGTTACCGGTAATGTCATTATATCAAAAATAATGTTTTGATGAACAATTGAGATGTCGTCGTTTAGTTCGGCATATTTCTTGCCAAGCACCTTACGAAAATTTTGTGTATTCACTAGTGAAGAATAGTATACGAGGTGTGATCAAAAAATACGTTGAATAATTTCATTCCGAACAATTTGAATTAATCTCCTTCAAAGTACTCTCCTTGACTAACGATGCACTTATCCCAACGTTCATTCCATGATTGGAAGCATTTCTGGAAGGTTTCTTTCGGAAGGTTGCTCCGTCATGGCCCTCTCAATGTCGAGAATTGTGTCAAAATCTTTTCCTTTTAGCACGGCTTTTATTTTTGGGAAGAGCCAGAAGTTGCATGGTGCTAAATCCGGAGAGTAAGGTGGATGTGGACAGACAGGGACCTTTTTCTTCTGCCAAAAACTCCCGGATCAGAAGTGAAGTGTGGTTTTCCTTCTGTTCGCCAATCAAAAGTCAGGAAACAAATTTCACACTCACTCGTCTCATTTGCTAATTATCGGTTAAAAAACTTTGCACGGACCCGTACAAGATGTTAAGTTCTTCGGTAAGCTCTCAAATAGTCAATCGGCTGTTTGAACGAACCATTTTTGCCACTTTTTGCACGTTTTCTTCTGTTTTTGAGGTTGATGGACGTCCCGATCGTTGCTCGTCTTCAACCGATTCATTTCCGCTTTCAAATTGCTCATACCACTTGTAAACAGGCTTCAGGGTCACCATATTATCGCTATATACTGAATTTAACATTTAATTAGTTGTTCTTTTTGGCTCTCTTTTGCAACTTAAAACAAAACTTAATTTTTGTTGTTCGAAATCCATGATGCTCGACAGACACGGTAAACACAATCTCAGTATTCCGGTTCTGGAAGCCGACTGACTAGTCACAACTTCTTCAAACTTGACATTGACTATCTCAACGGATAGGGTTATTGGATTTAATACTTCAAATGGATGTAGCGTCAACAGTTAAAAATTCATTCACCGTATTTTTTCTTCACACCTTGTATATTACCTTTCCGGGACAAATTTCTAACGTTCTGCATATCTCGGTTCTTATACAACATATTTCCCTTCGAAATTTTTCAGTATGTTGTATTAGACTTGGTGTACTTATGGCTTCAAGTAAGTTTACTGTGTTATGTTCTTAAATGAAAACTTCTCACCGTCTTGCCTTACTTTGGCAGCAAGATGTCGCGTCAACTTTCAAACTGAATCCTTATAAATGTACTCTACCACTGACTCTTTTCAACAAATTACAAACAAAATTGTTATATTGATACGAAGCTTTTACTTTTTATTCTCGGTTCCCATTGTTTATGAATAAATATATTTCGTTATTACAATTTATCATTCAATGTTATAGAACTAATTTGGAAAAAAAGAGTGCAAAATGAAGAAGATTAATGCACTTAAAAATGAAACTTTTACTAACGTGATTTCAATTGATTTCTACAAAGCAGCGTCCTTTTCAGAGGCTACATACATTCTGTCAAGAAAGTACCGGAAATTGGTCAATAAAACACAACATATGCATTATTCATCCAAATTTATTGTATCGCCTTCCGAAATAATACACTTATGCCAACGAATAATCCAATCATCAAAACATTTTTGAAACGCATTTTCCGGAATCGACGCGAATTAGTACTCGCCGCGAATTCTCTTTGATGTCTGCTATCGACTGAAAACGGGTGGCTCGAAGTGGTAATTTGAGTTTTGGAAAGAGAAAAAAGTCGGCCGGAGCCAGATCAGGGGAATACGGTGGTTGTTCGATAAGATTTGTTGAGTTTTTGGCCAGAAATTCGTTCACAATGATAGCCTTGTAAGATGGTGCGTTATCGTGATGAACAATGCATGAGTTTTCTTTCCACAGATCTGGTCTTTTTATCTTTTTAGACGAATTTGCTCTCTCAAACACCGCATAACGTCAGATAATATTCTTTATTTACTGTCTCACCTTCTGGCAAGAATTCCGAGTGCACAACACCGTGATAATCGAAAAAACCTGTCAACATCACCTTCACTTTTGATCGACTTTGACGTGCTTTTTTCGGTTTCGGCTCAGTTGGAAAGCGCCATTCCGAAGCTTGTTGACTGGTGTGCATGTCAAACTCGTATACCCATGTCTCATCACCAGTTACAATGCGTTTTATGAATTTGGGGTTGGAATTGACTCATTCTAGCATGTCTTCACGATTGAGGTTTTGCAGAAAATTCAGATCTTTCGGCACTAGTCGAGCGACAACGCGTTTCATGCCCAAACAATCGATTAAAATGGTACGAATTGATTCGTGAGACACAAATTTCAGCGGTTATCTCTCTCAGACTTAAACGATGATTTTCAGTCACCATTTCCTTTACTTTAGCGATGTTAAGTTCAGTTGAAGACGTTGATGGTCGACCTGAGCGAGGCAAATCTTCCACCACATCCCGACCGCTTTTGAATGCACTGTACCACTCATACACACGTGTTTTTGATGAAGTCGATTCACCGTAAACCTTTTGTAACATTTTCAGCGCTTCGGCACACAAAATTCCATTTGCAATGCAAAATTTAAGACAGATTCTTTGTTCGATATTTTTATCCATTGTAAACATCGCACACACACACTTGAGATGAACTGACAAATGGAGCACTGTAAACAAACTAAATGACAGATGGCGCTCAAACTAGGCGTGAGCATAGAGGGCAGTTGTGCTAACGTAGCGACGAGAAGAATTTGAACACTCCTTTTAAGTGGGCTTTGTAAATGTACAATTCTCGGTACTTTCTTGACAGAATGTATTAGAATTAGTCTGGCTGTGAATTGTTAGCTTTCACCAAACCTTAGAGTCATATATGTAAAGTATGTATATATAAGTATAATGCCCGATAACTGAGTCTTTTCAAATTTTTGGCTAAAGTTTCCAGACAAGAGAGGAGGAGGAGGAGGAAGTGTCTTTGAGAGAATTATTAGCTGCTGCTTCAGCTACCATGTTGCCATTTTGAACTTTTTTTCTTAACCTTACGTTTCGCTTCCAACAAGACTGGTGCATGACATTGTAACTTCAAAGAAATCGCTATGAAGTCAAATGGCTTAATAACAGATTAGTAGCACAGCACTTAGCATTCTCTTGGACTTTGAGAACTATCACCAGGTACGAGAATTTTTACCTATACGCTGGCAGTGAGTTTAGGTCAAAGTGAGTTTAACAGCTTTTTCTTGACACAGTTAGATGCACTTTAATTACTTGATAATAAACTTAGCAGCATACTCTGTACAAATGAAAAGAGGAGGAAAGAGTAACAGTTAAATACAAGTAAATGATAGTAAAACACGGAATTGTTTTGTAACTATTCGTGTCAGCTCTTAGAATTAATTAACAATACAACAAATAAATCGTTAACGATGCCAATCTGTGCGGAATGTCTAAGTAATCTCTTCGTAATAGAGATGTCATTGAATTTAATCACGTTGTCGGCCATTTTCCTTGTTTTATCCTGTTTTTGCTTCAATCATATCAGGCTAGTGTTCGTACGACGCCTTGAATTAAGTCAGTGGTTTCTAGGGTATTCTTCTTTATCCAATGGATAGTCTACAGTTATTGACAAGATATCCTGAAGCCTTCAGTTGCTATAAAGGCCATAGGAATATAGTATGAGTTTGAATTAAGGATTGCAAAATGACAACTCGAAACATCAGTGTTGAAGTTTAGAAAATATTTAGGTAGATATTTTAATACTAATGAGGAAAAGGATCAAAACTCTTAAAAGTCGTTAAGATTTTAAAGTTATTTTCTTTAAATTTGAATCATACTAATGTTTTTCTGATATTTTCAAATAACTGCTATTGTCTTTTAGGATGCCAAATGATCGCCGGGAGCTGTTTGGGGGTGACGACCTCCTCAGCGACAACAATGGTGCAGACAGGAGGACACAACGTGGCTAAGCAGTAAGTAAATAAATAATTGTTACTGTAAAACAGGGATCTTGAAATTATACCAAACGTTAATGTAATAATTGCATGTGGATATCAAACAATAAAACTACACAAGTGTGTACATATTCCCAACGTTCTCTTCTTCTTCGAGGTGAAGATGACGTGGCGTTTATGTGTGGCAATATTCATTTCAAAGGTTGACTGCGCTCCATAACTTCCATCAAATCTACTTTTGTATCAAGTTTGACATTTTGCGAATGGAATAGACGTAGCTCAGTTGGTAGAGCGTTGCTTCGCTTTGAAAGGTCTTGAGTTCGTGCTCAAGAGGTGGCCATCCTAACTGAGGTTTCTGCAGGGTTTCCCTCAGTCGCACTAGACTCACGTCGAGATTGTACCTTCAAACTTTGCCCTGGCTGATTTCACTGACATTCCCTCCCCCTCCCTATCCCAGCCTGGGCTAAATAAACACAATTCAAATTCACATTTGCCTTTTACCATTCCTTGTTTCACAAAATACTTCCAGAGTCCAATTTTTTGTCTTACAACTTACCAATTCCTGTATTTTGCGAAATACAATAAACAAAATGCATTACACAAGTTCTTTGCATCTAAACTTAGCGCCGTGGTCTAGTAGTGAAGGTCGCTCTTTACCGACCACCGCTGGGAAGGTAACGTTGATTGAAATCCAGCATGGCTACCACACTCATTCAAGTTTAACTTGGTTTCACCCAAACACTCCAGGTAAATGATGGAATAGTACGTACATTACCTTCAAAAGGTCAGGAGCTTTCTCTTCTCTTTCCTTCTTCCGCAAACAAATTAATACTTATGGATAAAGACGGCCTGGAAATTAAGAGGATGTAGTGTTTACTATTATTCGTTAAAATTTTCTTTTCTTCCTTTTCAGCGTGTAGGTTGGGAAGAGTTCTCAAATTGTTTGTTATCACTATAATATTGTTTATGTGTTACATGCAATTCTTAGTTTAAGAGAAGAAAGTGAGGGAGCTCATTTATACAAAAGATGAAGAGACATTTCGTCACAATAAGCGAAAGATTCTAGGTTTAGGGAATGTACTAATTTGCAGATTAATCCATGAAAGCCAAGAAGACGACCTAGCCAAAGTTAACCGGATGGCACAAAAAACGGTTTTGGGGTTACCGAATGTGACGTTCAATAGGAATTAAGTTGGAGAATGAGTATTATAGTTAATGCAGAAAGTGGATCTTTGAAGTCTAGTTTCAAATGTACTTTTTCTTGAAATAAGGAGATGGTCAGAATTATGATGCTCGAAATTGCCCTAATAACTTCTAATCTACTTGCCGTACTCTTCAGAATATCAAACAAAAATCGTAGGTACCGATACTCACTTTGAGAGTGTAGAAAGAATTGTTCGAAGTTGAACAGGAGGTAAAATTTACACGGCGTGCCCGCGACCCTGTCAACCAGTTAACTTCCAGCTCCTTACAGTGTTCTTGTGTGAATAATATCAGTAGTCTGTCAGTTAGCGCCTAATTTGTTTACCCACGCTGATTGATACGCTACAATCATTCGGATCACAATAATCTTATATGAATAGTCTCATCAATTTTTGTGAGTTAACATCTGCTTTGTCTGTTAATACGATACAACATATTAGTCAATCTTCCAACCATCTCAAGGATCTCGTGTGGAGAGTTTATTTAATTTTGTTTCTCTTATATTCATAAGAAAAGTTGCAGCCCAAGCCCCAAACAATTACCTTCCGTCTTCTTCTCGTGTGGATAAGTTGAATAGACAAAATTTTACTGTTGCTCCTATGAAGCCCATAAGTTCCAAGCTTAGAAGTTGAGATTTCTCGATCAGGTTTCAATATTTGTAGTTATTTTTTAGTCTTTTTTTATTCCCTTCTTTCGACTTTAATCAATGTTTCGTAACTTTTATCTTCTTGTAGAGACCACGACAGAGGAGATCATCACCTTCTACAGCTAAAGAGGAGGAGCCAACAACGTAATGGAGATGTAAGTACTCTCAGTTTCTTTCGTTTCTTATATGACTCACTTCGAAAAGCTGATAAGTTAGATTACAATTCACACATAACAAGGTTTAGCTAATTTCATTTTTAATGGGTTTAAACATAATTACTAAAGTTGGGTGATATAACTATTGGTTCAGAATGACAACATTTGTGTGTAGATCTTTTCCTCCTTGCTCCTTTCAAAATTGGGTTTACAAATGTCGTCGTAACTAGTCATATACACGTTATTTACAACGATTCTTAAATTAACAGATATTTGTTATTTATTTTATATTACCTAACCTATACGGTATACGTGATATACTGGAATATTATAAAGGAATATTTAGAAAATAAATACGTCAATAAATCTATCAGTGGTGAGATAATTTATTTCGACAAAGTGACAAATCACAAGTATTTAAATTGAAATGCTGGTAGTAGATACAACAATAGTGGACAAAAGGTATGTTAGTTACCCCAAGAAACACAATGTTCATCTTTCTTACCAATCACTGACGCTGAAAGTAAATATTTTATTACACTGAGAAATCATATTTATTAAACAATCAATAAGGCCGTGGAGTTCTAGGTCGGCCCACTATACAAACTATTAACTCTCATGTACTTACCTGCATGTTATTTCTTTGTGTTATTTCCTTCATGTTCATATATTTAAGTGTTGTAATGACAATAAGCTCGTATCGTGGGTTATCGATCAGAGACTTGAAGATTTTATCTCTGCAATTTTCAGTTATTAGGAGTTACAATGCGCTGTACGTAGAAATTTTAGAAATTCTCTAGAACTAAAACCTTTTCGTAATCCTTTTTTTTTTCACAATGGTCTTATTCTACTATGTTCATACATTCATTGTATGTTTTTATGCTCTTCACTGAACGAATTTCAACAAGGGTTACTTGAGATTCTATCCCTTCATTGACTCGTTTATTGCCATATTCATTTTAATTTGTGCAATCATAAATACGCCAATATATACCCACAAAAACAAACCTAAAAAAATCAAAGTTAAAACACGTAGACTGACATCATTGTATCATCATATAACTACGTATTTTTGAACTTACATTTTTTTACTGAATATAACTTCTAGAAAATTGTATACAAAGTTGCTTGTAGAAAACGAGACTATGTACTCACACTTCACATTTACAAGTTTTAGAAGTATCGAACAAATCAAGAACAATATTGAAATTTTTAATAAGCTAATATCATCTATGACGTGAATTAATATAGAGTTTGAAACTCGGTCTTTTAGGCGATATATTTGAAGGTCCATAAAATAAAATATCATAGTCTAGGCTTTCAAATTTCTCTTCCGTAACACACATCTTCAAATTATGGATTAGTTCATTTGATATATATTCTTACGTATTATCTACACTGCTTTAAACATAACATTGTTGCTCTTATTTGTCCTTTATTTTTAAATATTTTTAAAACGGGGCCAGATTACTAAATCATATTTCAACAATTTTGCCTATTGATTTGTTTCACTATGATCTGAATATTATCAAGAAAGAACAAAAAGAAATACTTTAGCAAAATATAAAAAACACACCAAGCAATCATCAGACGAAGTAAAATTTAATTTTTATGTTCCACATTCAAAGAAAATCTAAAGATGAAAGGAGTACGCTTTAAATGTATGTTCAGAGACTATATCCTGCTTATTAGACAGATTTCTTTGATACACATTTAAAAAATTGTGGATTGGTATATTCTGCTGTTTTCATTCATTCATAAAGTTGTATACATTTCCTGAGTTGTCTGGCATCATCGACTTTGTTTATTCACCACATACAAAAATGAAACATGAAATGAAATAGTCAATTCTATGCATTTTCAAGAATTAAACTCCATTTTTTTTTCAAAGTGTAAAAAGAATCAAATATCATGTTTGAAATCAGCATTTAATAGGTAGTTTTAGATCAGCTACTTTTTTTGGATTTTTGCGAACTCATAGCAATAAAAAATTATTAAGAGCGATGAATTATTTAAATTACAAATCAGATTTGTGGCCAGAACTTCACGTGATAGACCAATCTGATGGAATTACTTAAGTTGGAGGCTAAATTTCATTGAGAAAAAGTTTTTAGTAGTCCGTGAAACTGTTTCGTTGTGTTAATCAAATGGTAGACCATTGACGTTATTGAGTAAGACATAACACTTATTGAATAATACATACACTAGCTATCTGTAAAGTCATAAAAACAAATCCACGTTTGCTTTTTGTCGTGGAAATTCACAATACCTGTAATCGATCAAATTTCTGTAGTTCCTCACCAGTTTGACTGTTTTCTTGTAATTCAGGAAGTCGATCAGTTTTGAAACAACCTACCAGAAACAGCACACGCTACTCAACATACATTTTCTCCATAGCATCAGTTGTCCATGATTGATAATTTACGCAGTGCATAAAATATACATAACAAATCTTACTCTTCGATAGGAAATCTTGAAGAAATAATTTTCATTCTACATCTTCGACATTAAACACATCGTTTGATGAAAGTACTATTACTCTTCTTTGTATATTTACCTGAATTATTAAAGTTTTCGAAATCTGACAGTGTCATATCATCTTTCTCTCTCTTTGATTTCTAATTTTCTAATAGTGATTGATCATATTGCATTGATTTCCAACATAATGAGAACGAAATCTAAACACACGTGACATTAAGACATCTGACTATCCTGAGTATTTAAAAGTGTTGGACATGTTACTCCGACGTTATTGATATGCTTCTCCTGTAATAGAAAATGTGTGTTCTCTTCTGATTTCAGATTCCATTTTACTAATTTGAATATTATACTTACTTCAATTATATTTTATTTTCCTTAGGATTTGATATTACTCATGAAGCTCTTAACAAGTTTCCCTCTTGAAAGCACAAAGGTAATGGAGTTCCTGGAAAGTGTCTTCAGGTGCCTGGAAATTTCCCTCCCTTTTCCCAATTCAGTTACCACACTGGGTCGGATATGATGGGGAAAGAAGTCAGCTGGGACCTAGTATGAAGGTACTACCTCGACATTTTGTATGGCTGAAGAAAAAAACATGTGAAAACCTCAGTGAAGATGTGAGGCCGCTGGGTTCGTTCCCAGGATTTTCCGATTGCTAAGACAACGCTCTTCCAACTGAACAGAATAATCATTTCTGGTTATTGGTGGGATGTTACGGATTTTCTTTTTTCATCAAGAATATTTTTCATTATTTTATAAATCGCAAAGCGTTATCATTTTCACTGTTAAACTCATAGTTCAAATTCAATGAGCCATGAACAAACTGTAACTTAAAATATATCAATATTCTATTACAAACTATCACGATTTTGTCTGTTGGTGAATTAATATAACACAAAAGTAATAACAAGGCAATTTTGGCCTAAGCCTGTCACATAGGGCAGCGACATAGTAAATGTCAGAGAGAACCTTATTTAAGATATCATCCAGGAATTCGCCTGGTGAAACTGATGAAATCCCTAAAAATCTTTAGTCAGGATGGTCGACAGCTTGGCTTGATTCTGCATGCCTCCCCATTGTTTATCCAAAGACCCTGACCTATATCACCCTGGACTATTGGACTGTAGAAATGTCGCATTGGCCTATTTCTATCCACTTTTTTACCCGGTTTTCCTTTAAATTTAAAAAATTTAATAAAGTTTTATTTGTTGACGTTTTGAATACTGAAAATATCAGTTTGAAGGGCTTGGTGCAGACATGGTGTAACCTACAGACACATTTTCGTGATTTTTTTTGTTTGCTATTAAATTCAAATTTATATAAAGAGCGAAGAATTATGTACCACTTTATAACCCTAAGTGCCTTCAATAGTTTTGACGGCAATAATACTGTACTTACCATGTATCGATACCTGTAACTTGAGGTCCTTTTTTATAAACCATTTTGCAGTGGAGGTTACACCATTTTTGCGCCAAGCCCTTCAGTTAACATACAGTTTCTATAGTTCTTCATTTCACAAGTATAACAATTTTAATTTAAATAGAATTAAATGAATCGTATATTTTTAAAAAGGCATTGGTCCACAATTTGGTTATTTTTAGCATTGCAGTGTTTTTGAAAATACAATTATAGTTGTACATATTTCCATTAAAATACGTAGTATAATAAATAAATCAATTACCTTAAGTTTATATTGACCTGAAAACTTTTAAGAGGGTATCAGTTAAGAATACATCCACAAGAACACGAGCTTGTCCATCAGAAAAAGTTTCCGTTCAAGTGCAATGAAGTTAAGGATTTGTAAAAACTAAATCATTTTGCTCCTGATGAGTACTTAGAATACTATTATAAAATTTGTAAGTGGCTTGTGAAGAAAAAATATATAAACAATGACTAAACTTGCTGTCAGATCATCATTTTTGTTTCAATGAGAAATCAGTTATATAAACTGTAGAAGAATCTAATTGCTGATGTGTGCAATCAACATTATATTACTTTAGAAACATAAGTGAATATCAATAAATATGGTTCCTGTAAATTTTTCTTCATTTCTTTTTTAAAGGGGGCATCAGTCCCCAACCTTAAGTGACCAATAACATATTCATATTTTGTAATAGCGATACAATCACATGACTCAGAATAACTTTTAAACCGTGAATACTTGCTAACTTCCGTAGAATTCATCTCATTTTATTGTTTTCCATTTTAAAATGTTTTCCAAAATTATTCACTGATTGCAAGAGCCGTAAATTATAAATTGGGAATGGAAAATAATATCCAAACTTGAATAAAATTATATTTTTCATTCAACTGTGTTGTTGTGAATTAAATTCAGCTTCCTTATTTGTAATCAAAGACCTACGAAACTATTTTGTTAAATCAAAATGTCTAAAGAATATGAAATAATCCAACTTCTTGATTTAATGGTGAAGGTCACCACCGCGAAGTAAAACAGGTTTAAACCTTAAAAAGAGTTAATATTTTATTTCACGAGGTTCAAAACATAAAACGAGTGTCTTCAATCCGCATTTCATAAAATCCGAATTTGTTACATTTAATTATCTTAAAACTGAATTACTTTGCCTGAGATAATATTACACAGAAATGGTAGGAATTTTTTTCCTTGCAAGTTTTAAGAAATTTCAAATTTTATTTGGCTTGATTCAGATTGTGAATTCGATTGCAAGTGCTTTTTGAGCAAAATATATGAGATTCATGCACATGTCGATTTCACAAGTTGGAGTACAAGGTGTAAAGGTGTAATTATTCAGTAGGTTTCCAAATACATTTTGTAAAGTATGGTATTGGATAAAAAAAAACGCGAACGGTAGGACTACTGATAATAAAAAGTCAGTACGTTTACATATTCGGTATGTTCCCTTATAAATCATGAGCGAGGTAGATATTCTGCAAAGTATTACCTTCACAGACTAGGTAAACGATGGGTGGTTAGGATGTCAACTTGCCTCTTCTGATACCTGATAAGATCGATGAAGTTCAAATCGGTTTCAATAAAAACAATGAGAAAAGTTTATTTTCCTTTCTATGATTACCCAAAGACCTTATCCTTATCTTAAGACCTCTTCACCACGCTTTGATAGTCTAAGAACGTATGCACTCAATAGAAATCACAACGCCATTTTCCTTTTTTGTTCTTGTAGGAGGAAGGATGTCATCGAGACCGTCCGAGGATCAAGACGAGGAGATGTTCTGCTGTCAGATTCTTCAGGCAACGTATAGAGTAACGTGGGATTGTCAGGTAGTTTGGAAAATCTGAGGTGATCGTGAATGTCAAGAATCATCCCGGACGAAGATCTACAGTCAAACATGGTGATATAAACTTTCATTTTATCAGATTGTATCAGGTAGTTATTTCCAATAGCCCATGCCTGGATTTTTTGTTTCTTTTTTCTTTGAGGGGAAAGGAAGATGCGTTTTTTGGCTTATATTGCCACCACAGTTCACTAACCATCCCGGCAAAAAGGGCTTCTTAGTGCTATTTTAGTTCGACTAGTATTTAATATTTATGTATTACTTACGTTTATAATTACACTTACGTTTATAGTTACACTATATTTTTACTGTTTCTTACAGGTTCCACTTCCAGCAGCGATGACACATTACTTGATGGATATATCCCAAGCAGCGATGACACATTACTTGACGGATGGATCCCAAGCAGCGATGACACATTACTTGACGGATAGATTCCAAGCAGCGATGACACATTACTTGACGGATGGATCCTAAGATGGATAAGGTAACTTGCACTTAATATAAATCAATGGTAGTAATTTGTAGATAGACTACTGTTTGTGGTAGCTACGCAACCATCGATTTTTTTATTTTTGTTTGCAGCGTTTTATCCTCTCTTTCAGATATATTACTTTCTACAGAACAACATGCAATTCTGTACGCACTAAATGTAATTGAATTGTAAACAGAATCATTGTATGTAATAATATTGAAAAATGCACTGAAAAATTGTCACTTGAACTGATTAAGAACTTTCTCAGTCATTTCCAGCTAGTTCAAATACCTGTTTTTCTGTGGATTTTCTAACATGTTATTATATACAAAGTCTGTATAAACGAAATTAATGCCTGATTCTTTCGTTACTGTACGATTGCAGGTAAGTTTTGGAACAGCTTAGTTTGCTGTTCCATTTCTATTTTCCTTTCCCTTTTTATTTCTTTGTAATGTTCTGTTTCCTTTCGTGCTCTCCTTATATGTTTCTCTCTGTTTGGCATTAGTCACGCTTTGGGTGTGTTTCGTTTTATTTTCCGCTTTTGTCTTCTGTCTGTATCTTTTCAGATTTTCGTTAAACACGAAGCATTGACTTGGATTTAGTGCCTAAATTTTGATTGGATCCCAGTCAATGCTTGGTTCCGTGTTTCTTGCTGATTGGTGTAAATCAGCATTCTTCTCCAGTTGATGGGAGTACTGCTCTCCCCTCCCTGTTAGTAGTAGTTCCAATTTCACCAACCCGAAGGATAGATGTGTGGGCTTTTCCGTCGTTTGTATCTCTTGAGCGCAAAACTACAAATAGGTAAATATAAATGCTAACATTAGCTAAGGTGAAGGACATTTCGACTGTTATTCATCTATTCCGGTGGATTCCATTTATAGTTGTGAAGAGAATAAAATTCGATACAAGTGCTAACAAGACATTTCATTACGTTAAATTTATTTCGAATTTTCATTTCAATAAGTTATTATTTTGGTTTTAAAGATTATTTATCAACATGAGTAATAATCTTGATAATTCTGGACCTTAATTGTAAATTTAAACTTCGAAAGGATTAATTAATATTGTTTCAACTACTGCCACTATTCTTCGTTCAATTGTCATATCTGTAACATTATTATTGCGTATTCCAATATTTACTCAAAGATTAATTTGTATAATGTAGTAATCATGACGTCACGCCTGCTTTAAGGCGAACTGGATTATTTCTTCAAGGTATGTTTTATGTAATAACTCAATTTCTGTAAGAAGTAATGTGGTAAAACCTTTTCACAGTTAAATATTAATGTTTCTGGACTATATCGTGAAAATTTCGGCTAGAATTATTGATTATTATAAAAATTATGAACATTTTTATCTGCGAAACCAACTTTCGTTTTCTCTTAAATACTTCATAATGTGTAAAAGATAGAAGATATGAATTTGTTTGATTTTTACAACACAAGCTTTATTCTGTTCAAATATTAACGAAATTATTACTTCAACTTTTGGTTATAATGTCATACTTCGAAAACAAATATTGTGTAAATTCAGATAAATAAATTGATTTTTTTAGAAATCTTTTTATTTCCTCAAAAATTTAAGTTTCTTTTCAAAGAACTCTGTCAATATAATATCTCAGTTAACTAGGTTTTACTTAAGGTATTAGTTCAGTAACCATATACAGTGTGTGATATTGTTTGTGTTGTGCAGTGATTGAAATTGATTAACGTTTACCATGATATTCATTTAAATTAAACTACGTTATCAATAATTAAGTAAACTTTGAAAGCAATTGATACTAATTTATTCTCTACTTCGGTTATCCTAGCGTTTTGAGAGATGTGTTTTAATTAGATTAGGTTCGGTTCATTACTCTGTAGGCTAGTGGTAGGATTCTTTCACCAGCTGTGATGTGAAAACTTGGGAAATGAACAATATATTAAATTCTGCAGATACAGCGTTACGATATATGAAGTAACTCCAGGATCTTACGTGATATGTGTGAATAGATTATTTGCATTTGCGTTAGATAATGATACGACGTTTAGGTTAGGTATTGACCGCCATTCGTTGTGTTCGTCGCTTTTTTTTATTTCAGGAATTTCGATTCCAGACTACAGGTGTGGGCCATACTAAGGTAAAGGCATGGTCTTTTGCCACTCTGTAGTAGGTACTTCAAAGTGATTAAAGATACAGATTGAGTCACACAGGAATTGTTATGCGTATAATCATAAGCTTTGAAATTATTCCCAAGTACAGGTTTCGTTTTCTTTCTTTGACTATCGCTAATCCAAACTAGCTGTTACTTCAGAGGATGAACCGACGATCTAATTGAAAATTTAGAGGTGTCGTCTTATCGGTATTTCGTCCCTCGTTCAGCTTTACTGTCTTTTAGCAGCAACCAAGGATCTGGAATCCTCTTCCTAGATAATCCTAAATCTGGAAGACATTTCTGCATCGCTCGTCTGGGGTGTAGAAAATGTTTGGAGCTAGAGTTTAGTCAGATGTGTTGCGTGGGTACTCTAGGCTCCTGGCGACCCTATTTCTATTCCTGGAAGGGGTGTGTTGTTTACAGTTGCTTGAATAAAATTACAACAAGTGGACAGCTATTTGTGTTTGTCAACGTGATGTAGCCAGAAATGTTCTTTTGTTAACTCATTTTTCTTATATCATTTTTTTGTTTTACGTGTAAAGAGTAAAAAGTGTATGGTTTCGTTTTCATACTGTAAAACCCAAAATTTCATCTTACAAAAGAGTATTCCAGTTTGAATAGCAATCCTTGATGAAACAAAAATAAATAACTCTGAAACCCAAAATCAACCAGCAGCATAATGAATAGAGCTCAAATATACTAGAGAAATTGATAGGAAAATAAATAATGAGGTAATTGAATTTGGGTCCATTTGCAAAATATTGCAAAGTATAATGACGGGTACAGGTACAATTTTGTGTGAGATTTTGATGTATTTCTTAGGTATAGAATTTTATTCCTGTCAAAAAAAACAGATCCACTGAAGAACCACGAGCTTGTCGCACGACAGGAATGCTGTTCTTTGCCAGGAAATATTGGATAAGTGACAGGGATGGACTGCGGTGTTATGCAGATCCAGGTGTCACTTTTCTGAAGCCGATTGGTCTTGTCTCTTGTTACGAAATGCATCACGTGGTAGACGGAGAACGTCTCTTTCGCAACTCTTCATCCTTCTTGTGTTTCACACTGACGTGCGGATATTTTTGAACCGAGTGTACCACTGCTTTATTTGTATACTAGCCGTGGCATCGTCGCCAAAAGCTTGTTGAATTTTGCGAATTGTTTTTGCTTAACTATCTCCAAGTTTCTGGGAAAACGTGGTGTGTACACGTTCTGTCATTTTGCCCAGAATGGAATGGTGACAAAGAAAGACCACATGCCACTACACATTGCCTGCGTAATGGATGCTGAAGCACACGAGGATCACGGCACCCAACAGGCATGTGCATGAAGGATACCTCCACCACTATGTGCAGTATTACCATCCAAAGTTCCCTACTTTTCTCAGAAAAAATACGGTCGGATACTTTTCAGACAGGCCTTGTATATTGCATCAAAGGCAAAATGGTAGCAATTAGGACATTGACCAAGGAATCATGTTTAAAGTTTAAAAAACAAACATTTGATACTTATTCAAGAGCCATAGGCTATCTTGAAAAATAGTTCGATTACGAACATTCTACATACAGGAATTTTTCATCTTTAAAGCTTGACAAAATTCAAAATCTAGAAGAACTCCTGAGTAAGACAAACATTAGGAGTTAATCTAGATGAAGATACTCTCTACGAAGAACTTTGTTTACTGCAAGAAGCAGCGCCTGCTTTCATGAATGATGAACATTTAACAAGTGTTGAGAAATGGTGCAAGTGTTTTTAAGACAATGCAATCTTAGAAAAATCTCCTCAGTAGAAAATTATAGTACAACAGGTTTTTGTCAAGCAACGCTTTCGTGGAACGAGTGTTCAGTGTAATGAAAAAAGTATGGACTGATGAACGGAATTTTTGTGTGTAGAAATAATTAAAGCTGAATTGTACATAAAGGAAAACTTAAATTTACTTGAGCAGAATTTTACCATTTCATTAAAGCAAAGGAAGAAATACTGTAAGTAATATCAAAAAAGTCAAAGTATGACTTTATAAAGTGATCGGTAAGTTTTTTAAAAAGAAATCTTTATCGTACGTGTGTAGAATTTATTCAGATAATTCTTTTATTTAAAGGAGAAAATGAACTAAAAGTGATATCGTATCAACAAAGTTTTAATTTCGAATTTAAGCTGTATCTTAACAAAAAATGAAATTGTTAAATAATGTGTTAGCAAATGAAGCTAGATTGAAAGAATAGTTATTTGTAACAGTAATTTTCTCATTCCTAAAAATCCCTCAACGTGACTATTTACTGTAATAAGATACTTCACTATTTATCAGCTGTACGTAATGAGGACTGTTATACATTTTCGGCGTTCATCCAAGGATATGGAGACTATGAAGATTTCGTTCTCAAGGAGCTGGCCATCGTAAATTTGAATTTGGACATTTTTCACTTTTGGATCTTCAAACTGCCCTACCCCTTCACGGAACTATCAACAGCATTGATATTGGGATATGAATTTTAAGTTGCTATTGCTATGAACTTCACTGGAATTATGGAGATTGAATTTTAATTTATTTTAAGGCCTTTAGACAACTATGCCTCAGGCCGTATGATGATGATGGGATGGATTGGTGGAATGAAGAAAGTGGGAGGAAACGGGAGCACCCCGAGAAAACCCACGCACACGTGTTTGTCCACCACTAAGCCCACATGGCATGAGCAGGGATCGATCCGACGACCCCTAGCACCAGAGGTGAACGCTGGACCAATTAAGCCACCGTGGTCACTGGGTGATGGAGATATTTCATACTCTGAACTTAAAAGTCTACTTATCACCTACACCGAAGGCAGTGGGACATACACCATTGGAGAATCACGCCTAAATTCCTGGAAGACATCCTTGAAAGAATTATGAAAATTTTTACAAAAGCTAAAATGTCCGAAATGTAATGAGATGGTATTCCCTATAAAATGGTGTGTGCATCCTCTCTATGAGTTCCAAAAATAAAACTATCGCTGTGCATTAAAAGAGGTAAAGACGTATTTAAAATTTAGAGAGTTAGCCACATATATCCTTCCTGGAATACATCTGGTATACAATCCAACGTCTATTGCTGAAGCTAATGTGGACAGAAGAGGTTCTAGGAACCACTTAAGTAAATGTAAAACAGCCAGTGCAGTGTACTGACTGGAATCTACGACACCAATACTTTACCTTACAAATGGATTATTCTACAGTACTAATGGTCAACTTAAGTCCCTCAAATTCATTGGACAGCCATATATATATTATAATCTTCGAGGAATTAAATATTATTTGGACAAACTTGGGAAGGAGCCTGCCGGATCATCCATTACGAAATTGTTTTCAAACTGAAAATATTATCATGTAAATAAAATTCAGTATCAAGTTGATCAATCCATATACTATGGATTATTTTGTATTACATTCATTTACTTTAACGTAAGAAATCAAAATATTATATCCACTTTTGAAAAAACTAATTTGAAAAAGAGTGATCATCTCGTAGTTAGCTGTGCAAGAAATATTGAAAAACAAAACAAACATGTAACTAAAACCGTAGTATTGTAGGTACAGAAAATAAATATTTTTCTGCATACAAATATAATGTGTTTTTGTTTTATAAATGAAAGCCCATTTTACACATATTTACTGAAGATTTAATTGGTTCAAATTGAAATACAATGAAAAACAATCGCAATTTTTTTCGAACCGAATTAAATTACATCACAATTTTAATTTGTTCATATTGCTGTGCAATGTTCGTTAAAGTTTTAATTGCTTTACATTGCAGTGTAAAGTTCTAGTTTACATTACAATGTAAGAGAGAATATGTCTTTGACAACATTGGGTCTTGAAGTTTTACCCAGTACTGGAGTTGGACACAATTACCTATGAGCCGTTCGAATGATGCAACAAGACAAAATTCTGGCATAATAAAATCATAATTTGAAATTTTGAAACCTTCCACATCTACTGCGTAATACTGCAATCCGGTGCGCTGCCTTGAACACTTATTTACATCAGAACACTGCTGATTAGTGATATTGGGAATCAATTGAGTTATAAATTTTGTGTATTTTACCTAACAAATATATTTCTTAAAATGCAGCTGTACTATTACATGTAGGAGTCACCATGGCTCAGGCGGTAGTGTATCTGGCTATGAATCGGGTGTTCCGGGTTCAAATCCTCGCCAGGATACTGGAGAATTTTCTCGCAGTGTTCCATGCCTGGCGTCCACTCAGTCTCCTATCAAATTGAGTACCAGAGTGCCCTTGGTATCCCTGGCCACCTTAGGAGGTAAAGGTGGACGATCGTGGGACTGACTACCTCACTTCGTACCCTAGGTCAAGAATATGTGGAGCGCTACCTCCACATCCCCATGCGCCGTTCACGGAGCGTGCACATCGCACAAGGGATAGTTTTAGCTTGTTTAGTTGTACATATCCTTGACGCTTAAATAATTCATAGTAGTTCACAAAATATTTTGAAATCCCTGTTCCTGTATTCCACGCATACTACACCAGTGACTTTCTGAATACAAATTCAAATCTCTTTGACCTTTTGCCGTCCGATGTTTGGCCTTTTTGGCCAATGTTTGGCCGATTCAAGATTACAGACGGAGCATATAGCATGCTACGAAGATTTAGTACTTGATCTCACTTACATTGTATATGATTACATTCAAGTTTCGTAAAATCTGTAGAAATTATATACGTGGTTTCACACTTTTATATCACATTTCGTATAATCAAATGTAATATAATGTAGAACAAGAAGAAGCATAAGATACTTATTTGATTGTATTAACATTACAACATTGCATTTGAAACTCATGGTAAATGATCATTATATTTAGAATATAAGTTTCGAGAGGTAGACAAATGTAAAATTCTTCAATTCTGGGTGATTCTCTATCAACTTAAGTTTTTTAGTCCTTACTTCCTTCGTTGCCTCCGTATAGTATATTTTCTGCTTTTCCACGTTTCTCACAGATATTAAAAGTACTTCTACCTTATTATCGAACTGTAAATAAGATAAACAGACTCATTTGAAACCATAATACGTGTAAGAAATGTCACTGCTGTCCTGTTCCTTGTCCAAAAAACTATTTCACATGTAGAATACATTTTGGGATCGTTTTCCTTCGGTGTTTATAAGATGAAATTTTATGTTTCTATGGTGAATTTTAAGTTTAAATATTCATAAACCGTTTTCTAAAATGGAAGAATTTAAACATATTAAAAACTATACCCTCTTCTGTACCTTCATTACGTGTCATTGCTACCCCTTAAATTTTAGCTGCTATGTAAATCCGTTTCACCCACATCTAAAAGAAAAGACAGTCATGTCGAATCAAAATATGTGAGTTGTAATCTCGTTGCCTGCAGTTTGCTAACAGTTCAAGTATGTTTAATATATATTTTTTTTTAATGGTTGAATTTCCGTAATTCATGAGCGTCATTACTGTCCTCCTTCTCGCGTTGTAGGTTGCTACAGTTAGTCGCTTTTATTTACTATTAATTGCATTTTAAAATGAGACCGTCATACAAGCTTCAAAAGCAGCCTTTATCTTTTAGTATTTGAAAGAATTGCTAGTTTGTCATTGCTATCACTGTTACTGCTGTCCAGGGTCACGGTAGATCAGTTTGTAGAGCGCTCACCTCTGTGCTAGGGGTCGTTGGATCGATCCCTGCTTATGTCATGTGGTCTTTCCCGTGGACAAACACTGTGTGCGTGGGGTTTCTCGGGGTGCTTCCCGTTTCCTCCCACTTTCTTCATTCCACCAATCCATCCCATCATCATCCATACGGCCTGACCCATAGTTGCTTAAATGCCTTAAAATAAATTTGATTCAATTCAATCACTGCTGTCCCTTCTCCGAACATAAGGCACATGTGGCTTTGTTAAAAGTGTCGATGGAGGGACCTTGTAATGGAGACTACCTGTTTGTAAGAAACAAAATTAGAATTCTCAAATTCTTTAATTTTGATATTAAAGAAATGGTACCTACAGCTCTGTTTTAGGTAACCAATCTGCAATGTTATGTAGCAACATGTAAGTAAGCATTACAAGTTTATTTTACACAAATTATTATTATTATTTACCATATCTACATTTCTACGGTTGATTTATGTCAGTTATAAGATCAAAATTTACAACAGTAAGTCGAAAGAATGTGATTAGAAATTTATTTTGAAATAAAATGCTTCTTCCTTTTCTTTTATGATTTCGAATTATAGCGTAAGTTTCCTTCATTACTATGGTGTAAGTGTAAAGTTCTTTTCATCAGATTTTGAAGCCTATAACAAAAAAACTCACAAACAAATCTACTTTTTATAGTTATCTCTTAAACGGTGGCCCGTACAGACATTTTGCAGAAGTAAATATTTAAAGAACATACATATCTCTTTCTTTCTGAGTCACTGTTATAATTTTTCACCTAGAACAAACGGTAACGAAGTTATAATCCGTTTTAAAGTTGTAAATTTTAAATCTTTAACAGAGAAACGAATTTAAATAAGAAATGTTTTGATTTCAGAGTGAGGGAAAAGTCTGGAAACATCCTAGTAAGTCGAAAATTGGTGGATAGAAGGAGACCAAATATTGGATATCGTTGCTGAAGTAACGGGCTTCATAGTTATCATCTTGAAAGGCATCATCTTGGATTTCTGTTGAGAATTTTAAATGGAAAGGGTATCGTGTGACGTATCGTTTTAGGCTAGGTCGTTCTCAGAAATTCAAATATGAAGTCTTTTATTTACTACACTTATTTGTTTATTAGATAGGAGTTATTTGATCTAGGATTTGGCGAAAGGTAATGGTTTGCCATTCCGCCATTGCTGGTGATTTAGTTTCGTTTTTATTATTAACCATCGTTGTCTTGCTTGTTTTCCTTCCTTATGAAGCTAAAGACATTCTTCATCAAACCAAGACTTCTTTCTTCTGCTGGTCTCACCTAAACATTCCTACGCTACTTCCTTCACTAGATCACAAATTGTCTCCCACATCTTACTTACATCAATTTCATTATTAATGTCATCTTTATTACTACTGGAGTCGGCTAAGATTTCGAACCTTTTGAGATTTCCAGTTGATAATCTGCTCTTATGCTTAGATGATCTAATCGTTTAACTTCGAAATTTGGTTGTTTTAATCATTTGCTTTCTCCGTTCGCGATGCCTAACATGTTTTTCTTTTATCTACTAATATAGTGGATCTGGTTGAGAGTTTTGCCATCCGGAGATATCCATGTGTACTTTTGTTTATCTTTGGGTTCAAGTATAGAAAAGAAAATTCTAGGAGATATATATTTCAGTAACATAGTAGATTAACATAGAATTCCATTGAACTCTTTAACATTATATGAATATTTGTTTTATTAAGTTCTATATTAGATGAATGAGTCATAAAGACAGGTTATTGCTTAAACACCTAACATGTCGGTGGGACCACTATTTTGGTGAGCTATTTTGATGAATAGAAAGTGGTAATTAGCGGTACAGCTTTGTCCACGTATATTCGACTTTTAAAATGAGATTAACTTAGTATAATATCCATAAGTGGAGCTGCATCATGTGTGCCTGCCCGGTACTGTCTGAATTCTTGGACCACAAAGACTGAGTAAAACATCACAAGACCAGAGATACAGTAGTACTAGCCATTTCAAAAGGTTGTTATGGAATGAAACTAAAACAACGGAAGAAAATAAAGAAATTAAAATAATATTATCAGGACATATACAAAGGCAAAATTCGACACCTCAACTTAAGTCAGATATTGACGTAAAGTATTTCATAAAACGGTTGTATTAAAGAATAAAACCCAAATACTTTGAAACTTTGTTATATTGATAAGGCACCCTGATAGATAGGAAACTCTGTTCAATAGCAAGCCTGGGAATTTGCAAAGACAATAGGTCGCTGCTGCGAGTGAATCTTACAGGAAATCAAAAGCGAACGATAGTCAGGAAAAGTTGAAACTCGGTTATTCTTAGACAGTACTGTAAGAGACGCCATAATCCAAGTAACAAAATAATTTTCAAAGTTGTGGATACTTCAATACTCTAATAATTGATCAAAACTTTTTCTGAGAATTTACAAAATATTTTCTTTTTGACTAACAAGAAAAGTGTTGTTAAGAAAGCTAAGTTTTAACCCTTGACTTGTAAAGAAAAATTTGGATCTGCAAAACTTATACCTTTTTCATGTATGTAGATTAAATGCTACTTTGTTTCCTCTCAAGAAAAAAACAAAACTACTTCATTATTATCTCTATTATATCAAAGAAGATGTCGTTTTTACTTCGACGAGCACAATAAAGTGATTTATCTTCAACTGCTCTCACCCTGAAGAAGATGAATGTTCAAAATACCAGGTGTATGCATAAGTAGTTTCCGGTTTACCTAAGAGATGGCGCCAACGAAAAGTATGCAGCGTGTTCATTTGACACATACGTCATTTTGTTCGTCTGACGTTAAACTACAAACACACACAAGTTGAGTCCGCCAAACACTAGCGTCTTTGTTTTATCGTTCAGTGATCATGTCGAAGTTTGTGCCTGAAAAAGAACATTTGCGACACACATTGCTTTTCTTATTTAATCAAAAGAAAAAGGCTGTTGAAAGTCATCGTGTGCTGGTAGAAACATATGGTGAACACGCTCCATCGATTAGAACATGTGAAACATGGTTTCGACAATTTAAAAGTGGTGATTTCAATGTGAAAGACAGTGCGCGCTCTGGTAGACCACAAAAGTGCGAAAACGAGCAATTGCAGGTGTTATTGGAGGATGACCCAACTCAAACTCAACAGCAATTGGCAAAAGCATTAAATGTGTCACAAGAAACAATCAGCAGACGTTTACGTGCAATGAGGAAGATCAATAAACTGGGTAAATGGGTCCCACACGATTTGAATGAACGTCAAATGGAAAATTGCAAAGTCACTTGTGAAATGCTGCTTCAACGCCACGAAAGGAAATCCTTTTTGTATCGAATTGTGACGGGTGACGAAAAATTGATTTATTTTGAAAACCCGAAGCGGAAAAAATCGTGGCTTTCACCTGGCGAAGCCGGTCCTTCAACACCAAGGCCAAATCGCTTCGGCAAGAAGGCCATGCTTTGTGTCTGGTGGGACCAGAGCGGTATTGTGTATTATGAACTCTTGAAGCCCGGCGAAACCGTTAATGCACAACGTTATCGCCAACAAATGATTAATTTAAATCACGCATTGATCGAGAGACGACCGGAATGGGGCCCAAGACATGGCAAAGTGATTGTGTTACACGACAATGCGCCGTCTCACACAGCAAAACCAGTGAGAGACACCTTGAAATCGCTTGGATGGGACATCCTTCCGCACCCGCCGTACTCTCCAGACCTGGCGTCATCTGACTATCACCTCTTCGCATCAATGGGGCACGCGTTCGCAGAGCAGCACTTCAGCAATTTCGAAGACGTTGGAAAATGGCTCGACGAATGGTTTGCCGCAAAAGACAAGCAGTTTTTCTGGCATGGTATGCATCAATTACCTGAAAGATGGGCGAAATGTGTAGAAGCCGATGGCCAATATTGTGAATAAAACAAAATTAATTTCCCTTGAAAATTACGTGTTTTCTTTACGACAAAAACCGGCAAAAACTTAAACATACACCTGGTAAAGGACAAAGCGAAGCAAAGTTATAAGACCAAAAATATAAAAAACAATTTGTGTTTAGAAGGTGATAGATTAGGGAATATATTAAAAAAAACAGAGAACGCGAGAGAGATGATAGAGCAATATTTGTTGAGTTAGATACAGTCTTTTCCGTTTCACAAATCTGGAGATCCTGACATACTTTCTGATACAAAGAACTAATGCCTTGATTTCTTACTAGTTCACGAGCTTTAAAACGTAGCATTACGTTCGAGACACCGAAGCCATCGTTACGTTTGTAATTCTATGACATAGCAAAGAAGCTCGACTTCCAATTCTGAAAACTTTCCACATTTCGGTCCCCTGAATCCTTCGGGTAATACATTGGCGCATTCTGGTGATTTTTTTCTGGGTTCGCTAGTAGAAAGTTGAATTCTCGAATATTTAATGTACGACCAGCAGCTCGATTGTCTTCTTCTTCTACATTTTTAAAACTCACAGATCTAAAACAAAATGCCATATTCAAAAAAAATAATTGTTCGGACGAAATCAAGCTCTACAAACAGACTGATGACTTACGAAAATAACAACGCTAAGGAAAAGGCGAAAATTACCTATAACAATCACATCGGACAAGAAACGAGTGTATTGACGCCAAGCAGTTGAGCGGTATGAAGGGCTCTGTTTTTTCAAAGATATTTAGATACCAATCGGACAACAAAAACTAATAAGTGATACTTGGGTACCGGTATATGTTTCTTTAATTTTATAGTGAAAAAAATGGGTACGAGATTTACGTTAGACGGGTAATATGAAAGAATATGTGAGATTTTATTCTCTCCTCTTATTCTTCTTATTTGGTTCCCGCAGATTGATCACAGATACCTCCCTTCGAAAATCATTCTATTTTTGTTTTACTATTCCTTAATTATTCTTCTGCAAACCGCTTGAAAGTCTGAAGGTAAGATAATTTTTAATTATTGAATTGAATAATTAATTGGAAATATTTCATGGTTTTTATATTTCAATTCTTTTCTCTTTTAAAGAATATTCATCATTTACTTTTGGTTATCACTATATAGATGCACTGGGATTTTACTGATATATTTCACTATATAATTAACAGCCATATTCAATCCATTACTGGAAAAGGCCTATCCCGTAATGTTCGTCTGATACTCCCACGCTGACCAAACGTATTGGAAAGGAGGGCCGAAGCTCTCACCTGTGATCGCCACTGTCTTTCATTCACAGCAGCTCCACAATTGCATCGCGATGGTGGGTGGGCACCGTTCAATACCCTTTCGCTTTGGAATGAAAATGCCTTAGTAGAGCCTGGAATCGAACGCAGAACTACACGATCAGCAGTCAGTAACTGTAAACACTTGACAAACAGGGCTGTAATTTCTCTATATTATTGGTTTGCCTATTGTTTACTGTTTATGCGTGTCGGAGGACGTAGCTTATGTGTACAAATACTTATCATAACGCGTAACATCATCGGAATTCTCAGCAATATTTACTTTCTTTGTCCTTAACCTACTACCTAAAAGATGCACTAGACTCACCGATACTGAAGGCAACAACACTTAACAATTACGGGGAAATACATTTAACTTGAAATGGAAATACGTTAATGCATTTTATGATTTATTGGAATTAAAGTTTTAGCAAAACGATCTATTCGTATTGATTCGGAAAACAAGCGTCTTTGAGCACATTTGCGTAACTTAGAAATCCCAACACGTTCCTATCTTTAAACACTTCTTTAGTCCTGGGTTCAAACCTCATGTTCAGCCTTAACGGAGTGGATGTTGGAATTGTCTCTAGATCACAGGTCCATTCTCCTTCTTACATCTCCTTCTTGTCTTATGGAAATACGAAGTTATACTAGAGTTCATGATTTCTTCGAGTCACACGAGGAATAACATTTACTAACTGGTACAAGTTTAGAGACTGCCAAAATTTGTACCAGTTAGTTATTTCGACTGGTCTAAAATTTGATACACTGTCTAAATCGAAACTGCACGGAACTTAATGGTAATTGACTTGTACGCGGCTAATGAAAGAGAATCAGTGATGTCGATTGATCGGAATCACCAATAACACTGACTTGCCAATTGAAGAGAAAATGCTCTTCTATATTTCTGTAATTTTGGTATGTGTTGTCTTGTTGGACTAAATCATTTTTAATTTCCGGAGAAATGGAAACCTTTGGTAACCTTGGTTATCGTGACCCTGAGGCAGGGAAGAAGTCCTGTTGTAAGATGAGTAAAAAGACGAGGTTATTGTTAATTTGCAAATATCGAGTATCGATTTTAAGGTAAGACTTCCTGGTTAATTGGCGATAAACAGGACACGGGTCTCAATTGTCTGTGGGAAGATTAGTCTAAAATCGTGCTTTTCTTGGTCTATCAAAGGAAGTTATTAATGCTAATAATAATTTTATATTTCTTTCGATATCCGGTAGTCCTTGAGTATAGAATCAATTATGTGAAACTATGTTCTTTCCATTTCACATTGAATCACTGCGGTGTTACTTCATATTGTTGAAAACTTGGATGAGCTTGTTCTTGCGTACAGGAGAGTATGGTTGCTTCTTGATTCCAACAAGCGCACAATGAATAAAATACTTTGTCATTTTTTATCCACTCTAATGTTTTGGGCTATTATACTTTCAAATGTTTATTAAATTTATTTGGGAAGGAGAGGTAATAGTTTACCTTTTTGTGATACCGGTGCCAAATCTGCTCTATAATATACAGATCCAATATGTTTCACTATACATTTGTTTGTTTCACTCTTTAGAGATTCACTGGGAAAACACTTTAGGGTTCACTAAGAATGTATTGATAGAAGGGGATTTATTTATACCTTATGGGATCCTGGATACAATTCATCTATCTCTGCCACCTACAACTACTGCCGCCGTAATACTGCCGCTGATAACTACAGCCGAAATAGTACTACTGCTGCTAATAATTGACTGATGCAGACAAATACTTACTACCACCGCTATACCATATTGCCGCAGACAAATACTACTGCCTCTGATAATATACTGTCGAAGATAAATACTACTCTCTGATAACATACCTTCAAACGGTGTGACTTGAGACAGATTTTGAATGTTTGTTCAGGTTTAGACACTTTATATTTCGTTTTCGAAGGATATTTGATATGAATTTGTGCAAATACTCATTTATGATTGGATATATGGTATTAACAACTTTTATTCGTCAGAAACACATTGGCTATAAATTGGAACTCATTGTCTCATGTCACCCCGTTAGCTGGGGTGACTTGAGACATAAACGTAATACGTTGGTTATTCTCAAACGATGTGGCTATTGGGATTAGTTGAGACAGAAATTAGGCTTTTAAATATTTTTCTTATATTACAAAGATGGTTTTAAAGTACAAAACTTCAATATAATAAACATACAGTATGGCATTTGGAACATTAAAGTCATTGAACTTACACACTAGAAAAATAATTTTAAGCAAACGTGAACAAATCAAACAAAAAGACGCGCCTTAAAACTGTAGATGGCTACAACGTGCTCACAATATCTTGCACATTTAAGGAAGATACATCCTCTATTGTTGGATATATGTAAACCCCTTTCACCTTTGCACTTCCTTTCACAAAACGTTCATTCACCATATCTCCCTCGATATTAATATTCTGGCTAGAAATAGAAAGCGACGTCCTTTGTCTGTTTCAAAACTGACAAATACAAATTCTCAAGATTGAAAACAATAGCTGGTAACTTCTACTGAAACAACTGTGTCTGCATTTGTAACTTCTTCCATAATTCCATTGTTGCTGTTATCTTGCAGTTTCTTCAAGCGGGTTGCATGCTTGAACTACAGCGCACTTTTGCGTTCGAGTGGGTGTCGCACGTTAAACTTCAACGTGTGCAAGTAGTGTAAACAAGGCAAACACTTTCTGCTTCGGTTCGGGAGTGAGTGCAGACAGTTGAGAGTCGTGCTTCGTTCTCTGTGTATATGAGAGAGAAGGGATTACAGATGACGTTACTTGCTAGCAGAATGAAAGAAAAATCAGCCCGTTCGAGCGAGAACTGAACAGACTTGCACGAATAGACACTGTGACGTAAAATAATTAACACAATTCTGTACTAACTTACACATCCAGTGAAGAGTGCAACAACGAGCAGACCACCCGAACAAACCTTTGATGTAGAGCCTCATCTAAATTATAAAATTCACCTTCCAAGATGTTCTCTTCTTGATCATTAGCAATTTCTGAATGTTCACCAACTCTCTTCTCAGGAACAATATCAATTCGTCTTCTACGTTGCTTTGTTGTGCTCTCGCCAAATCTAACCAATTTCAGGAAAACTACAGTAGAATCAGTCCAATGTGAGGAAGAAGTAGCCCCTTTCTTGGCTTTCTGAGGTACACCCTAAACTATAAACCAGCCTTACAATCATGTAAAAACGTCAATATAAGCACTAACTCTTCATTTGCTCTACATACTATATATGTTCAACTTATACACCTAGAATTTATTTTCCGACGGAACTAATTATAGAGCCCACAGATGAAAGTTTTAACTACTAACTTTTCTTACAGAATTCGACATCAACATTGATATACTTTTAGGAGCCACATACACGTACATGTCTTGCAAAATCTTCACTCAGAATACTTCTTGTACATACCACAATGGAACAACTGACGATTGCGCGTGAAATTGTGTCAGTTATCGATGTGGCTAACTGTAAGTTCTAAACTTGTACAGCTGTCTCAAGTCGCCCCATTTGATGATACTGCCACAGACAAATACCACTGCCTCTGATATCATACTGCCGCAGATAAATACTACTGTCTCTAATAACATACTACCGGGATAAATACCACTGCCGGTGATAACATACCACCGCAGATATAATTCCCAGATCCAGCATTTGCTTCCCAAACGATTAACTTTCAAGGGTTTCTGTGGAGTCGACCATCTTCACCAATTGGTCATATTATTCTCGTGACCATTGATATAATCTCAAATTATTGAGATTATCTAGTGCCTCTTCTCGCGATCTCTGTGCCTTGTTTTGCATCTACCTGTCTACAATCATGTCATCGTTAGCTTGTGACGTGGTTGAAATTTTCTTTGTCTAGCTTAAGATTGATATGGGGGAAATTGGCCGATTGGCTTGTTGTTATCTGTTAAAGTACCGGTACTAGGTGGTTTCATACACTGGATCTCTTTATCATTGGTCTTCACTATCACCTTGGTTTCGGTAGTTGGTTTCCATATACTCAAAATTCTCTACGAAATTATATGCGATGGTTATATCGAATGGGTGGTTTTCAACCACCAGCGTGTCGAGATTTACTCTGCATTTATCACTCACTCAGATATCGGTACTGATTTCTCCTTTACCATGAAGTTCTTTTTTTTATCAATGGAGTTCAGTCTAACTCTCGCTGCTACTATGACATTCAATTCTGCTGATTTATATTTCGTCTTTATCTTGTCAAGGAACGATTTTTTAATCAATAAGAACCTGTGTAACCAGCTCCTGTGTAACATAATGCGACTTTTGGAATGTCGCCATTATCAACATGTATCAGGGGAAAATTCCTTATCAGTTCAAGAACGTAAACATATTTAAATGTTGAGAATATGGCATGTTCTGACTGATTACCCAGATCTTCTACCTCGATATCCTCCTCACTGGTTGCTTTCCTTGCTTCCATAGGCTGGGCAAGATCTTGTACGTTATTGGCTCTGGATCTCCAGTTGTCTGATAGCTTTTGGATCATTTTGGTTACCCCTGGTTGGGGTAGTGTCTTCTTCTCGTTCAATGCAGGCAGGCGTTCAGAGTCTCTTTGTAATTATTTCTTATATTAGTGTCCTGGTTCCCGTAGGCCCTTGATCTATTGTTGTACCCGCAAGACTTCTAGTTACTACTCTTGTTGTTGTTATTATTAATAAATCCTTTCTTAAATTCCGGCTTCGACTGCTGCTCATCTTCATTCTGATTATTGGAATTGTTGAATTTATTGATATTGCTCCTTTAGATCCTGATGCCGTCCTGTTTTGCAGAAACTCCAATAATCCTTCAGTTGTGAAGTAATTAGTACATGCTAATAGCTTCTAGCTTCTGCAATTCATAAGGGAGTGTGTTCATAGGTTCTCGGAACAGTTATTCGTCTGTTATATCCGGATCGACACGGGACGGATTAACTTTCTGATGCGATGGGTCACTTCTTGTTACAGAATCTCCACGTTCTTCCAGTCAGTTCTTCTTTGTTTAATCAACATTTCCTTGCTCTGTATACTTTTTCTGCTGGCGTATGTTCTCATAAATTTATAGCAGAATCATCGATGACTGTTAATTTCGTTCTTTACCAAGTAGAATCAATCTTCAATGCTGCCAACCATCGCTCTTCTAAGGTGTATAAGCGGTCCTCTTCCCCAATGCCTAAGGTCTTGAAATATTGGATCAATTCTTCAAGGTACTTTGTATGACTCTCTAGCTTGACGTCCTCTTTCCATTTTGGAACTTGATTAATGTCCTCTGTTTTTGCCTTTCGTGTTATTTCCCGACTTTCCAACATATCCATCAGATTTTGATCAAAATGTATCTTGTGCTTCTTCTCTGGAACAATAATGACGCTGTATGTATCAGATTTGCTGAGTCGATCTGGAATACCATGTCTTGCAGACAATTTCCTGGTCGTCTTCTATCTTTCTGGTGTTGTCCAGCTTCGATATTTCTTTAGCTATCACCTTCTTACAGCATTCTTTCAAGCGTTGTTGTAGAGTTTCTGGTTGAATATTTCCAACTCTGTATTTTATCTGTTTTATTTCTTTAGTGTTCTTCTTGTCATTGCTGTCAATCACCTTTCCTATCTTTAAATTCTTTGAAACCGGATTGACATTCTTCCCGGTATCCAACCATTTTCTTCTCAATATGAGATTTTACTTCGTCAAATTTCTGCTCGTTACCTTCTTTTGAATCACTGAATTTCTAGTCTAAGTTTTTATCTTGGTTATTAAATTTTTCCAATAGTTTCGGTAATAGTGAGGTGCTGGTAACTTCTTCTTTCTCGGTAGTTTTTATTTCACTTCCTGTTGTTCCTTGTTCTGCTGGTTTCGTCATTCATGTTTCTATTTACCTCTCATTAATCCGGGTTCTGCTTGTCTTGGGAACCAACTTACCCAATATCACTGGTCTAGGGTACTATCTCGCGGCTTATGTTTCTACTTTCTTCGCTCTATATCCTTGACATCAGATTTCGCTTTGAGAATAAGGCCAAAATCTTTCCGGAATTGGAGTTTCCCTAGAACTACAACCTTTTTGGAACTTGAAATCACCTGAAATTCTCATCAGAAACCTGATTGGATATCGAGCTAATATGTAACGTCCACGAGTACCTCTCGATTATTCTATATTAATTACTCCTGCTAAGGCATTTAGTATTAGTAAGGGATTTAGTATTTTAGCTGAAAGGCAAAATTCAGATTAGTTACGCATGAAAACGCAAATAAAATGAAAATTCATGTATGTTTGTACGTAGAGGAGTCGCTCGATCTTACGAGATACGACGCGTGTTTAAGGAATTATATATACAATAGGAAGAACAATGAAGAAAACAAAAGGAATACGAGTAACCTTTTATCCGTTAGCTCACCTACCTGAAGATGTACTATCTGTTTGGGACGAAGCCCAAAAATAAGTGGTTTACATTGCTTTACAACGCTTTATATACTTCTTTCTCGGAGACGTGCTTCGGTTTCCGATGAGAAAATAGTTCCAAACATTCATATTTATAGATATAAGAAATATTTTCAATGACAATTATTCTTAAAGTCATTCAAATTATTTATTTACTTTTGTAGAATCGAAATCTTTCACTTATTATCCTTTTGGTTATAAATAGATTTGGCGGTAATATGTGTTAGTATTCGTGCGGCAAGTAAAATGCCAACATATACGCACACATATAATTCTGAAATCAGATCGTTAAAATAGGTATTTAGTTCACATCTTTTGAATATAACGAAATTGAGAAAACTATAAAGTTTTATTCGTGGAGTGATATTCTGCATATAAAATGATTAATTCTTTTGTAAAACAATATTGTCAAAAGTGCGTGAATTGCAATTTAGATCATAATGAAACTGACAATACTAGAACAATATAATTTAAAAGATCAAAAATATGAGTATATATAATTAGTTTCGAGGTAACATTAGTGACAAAATATTTAATATTTATTAATGCAGGATGCGAGTGATATGACAATGATATACTGTATTGTTTGAAAATTTTCGAATTGTCGGCAGCGGTATTTGAGCCTGGGACATCCCGATTTGTAGCTTGTCACTCTAATTACTGAACTATTGAAGAAACATTGATAGTGACTAATATTTCATTACTCATTTTATATTACGATGACGGTTTCTAAAATAGAGGTTTGAATGTGCTATTGGGATCAAGGATTGGATCTTATGTTGGAGCTATGAAGGCTGCTTCGTCAATTTTTCTCTCTCATCCTGTCCCGTCTGGTAGTAGACAAGATTGCTGATCCATGGCAGTGTGGCATTATTTTCAGGGTTATGGTCTGTGTTGGCAGGGAACTACTGTGGAACACGCAGCAACCAGGGAACTGGTATGTTTCTGATTAAGGAAATGATAAGTGCGTGTGACAGAGTACCAGAAGGAACGTCTAGAAATGAAGTATAATACAACCCTACGTACTGAGGAGTACAGCACAAGGAAAATAGCAACAGGATCCAAAACATCTGAAATTGAGATTAAGGTGCCATTCCATTCCTTTCAAAGCTATCTTTAAAAGGGTAGAGCTAAAAGCGGGCTACCTTTGGTGACTCGGCTTGGCCCGGACCTGGGTGATCCGGTCTAACACTTAATCCGGTGACGCGTTTCAACTCTGAAATATGACAAGTTGTGAAACGGAAAAGCTACTAAGTTCCAAGGCATTTACATTTTAAAAACCAGTGTAAAGGGTAAAACAATAGATGTTGCGAAGTATATATTTTGGATTCTGTTGTTTCTTTCCTTGTACCCTTAATGTTTCATGAAAAGCGTCCAGAAAGTTACCGACAAGAGCCGAAAAACGAAAAAAGGCACAATGAGGCCTAATGCTGGATAGGTTGGATTGAGGATTGGTCCAGGTCTGTTATCTTCAGAGCCAATTCATAGAGGTTGCATGCCACTTCGTTACTAGACGTTTCTTTTGGTGCTCTGCATAAGCACGTTAGTTCCCTAATAAAAAATAACATACCTTATGGTTCTCTAGTAAATTTATTTATGTCTCTTTGGCATCTTTAGCTCATGCTGGGATGAGGTAGGTAAGAGATGGGGAAAGCATCGGCCAGTAACCATACTAGCATTGGCTGGTGAAACTGAGGGAAACCTTAAAATCTTCAGTTAGAATATTTGGACACAGGTTTGAAACCCGCGTACTTAACGATTGGCTACACACTAAATTCAAAAAGGGGATTTCAAGTCGATTGGAACGGAATAATTCATCTTTCGGGAGCGGGAATGGGGACTGCTCTTTTACAGTGGATTTTCATGTTCGTGAAAACGGTAGTGCTTTCCGATGGGAACGTAGGCATAAGATTTTTTTACATAAATTTCAGTCTATTAACAATAAAATAATCTTTTGAACTTGAAAAGACGCAATAAAATGTTCAAAACGTAAAATGATAAAAAAAAGGTAGTAGCGACACACGGCTGGATAACGTAACCTGCTTCTACACTCGCACTTTCACTCGTAATACTTGTAGGTTCTTGCTCTGTCCACTTTAGTTGTGGGGTAGTGGCTAACGAAGCTTGCCAGTATTCCTTAAATTTTCTGAAATGGACAGTATTACTGTCTGAAGAAGATGTGAAAACTCATTATCGTCGTTTGTAGGAGCTGGATTCCTTATCACTAGTCGTAATAATGTGTTTCTCCGCAATATTTTTCTTTTTGTTGCTCTGTATTATCTTTCAATGTTTCCCCTTGAACTCTCAAATGTATTTTGAATTCCTTGATAGAATAATAATTAGGTAATTCACGATGTAAGTGACACAAAGATACTAAACACTTTCTTGAATGTGCGTCGTAAACATATGTACCGTTTTTTAGATATTCGATACGTTTGACACTAATGACATTACCGTAAGCACTAAAATACTGACGTATTTCTGAGTCTCTGATTTCGGGTGGGACCACCCAAGTGACTGACACAAAATTGTCGGGAAGTACTTCACTAACTGGTATGATTAGTTGATCCACGTCTGTTTCATAATATAGTTGTCCTTTACACTTCACTAGCACACGTTGTAAAATTTGATGATTACGGATTTTTAAAAATGTCTTACGAAGATAATAGTCTGGTTCCAGAGATAACACTTCGTTTGGTAGGAATCCAAGGTCTCGTGCAATAGCGTCATGTATTGTTGGTAAATGTAATATTTCACGTAACTCATGTTTACGTAACATTGTATAGTATTTATGCGTTTAGTATTATTTGTAAATCTCGAAGCCATAATATAATCTCACGGTATAATTATATTATATTAAATGGCTATAAAATTATCTCTGTTGTATATCACCACAATTCGAGAAAGCACTCAGTCCAAGGAGCACTCGAACACATGTCTGTTTTCTAGCTTGCGAAACGAGTTTCATTACATTGCTTTTACCTTTGTTATATCCATTGTTTGACCCTTGGTATGCTTATATGTAAGTTAAAACACACTCAGAAACATCCATGCCCGAGGCGAGATTCGAAACCACGATCCTTGATTCAACGGTCTAGCGAGCTAGACCGTTCGGCCACCTAGATCTGCTATTAAAGAATTTACAGTGAAGTATGTTCTTGATCTTTCAGGTAGTCAATCTAAAATCTCGGGTTTATTTTCATTACAGTGCTCATTTTTGGGTGATAAAATAGCTACCTTCAGAAAAACTGGAAATATCTGCAAATGATGTAATATCCTTCCTGCAAGTGTCAGACATATTAGTTTCTGAGATGATAGATGTTGGTAAATCAATAGAATGTGATATCCCTGAAATACAGATGTACAACATATCCTATTTATATTAGCTCGCATGTTTTTTACTTACTAATGGCTGAGCGACTGTAAAAAGCTTTTTGAAACTGTTTTAAATATAGATGAGAAGAAGGAATTATGAAAAAACAACATAAAAAACTACGCTGGCAGGGAATTGAACGTGGGTCCTCTAGGTACCAAGCCGATGCGCTAGTCATTTAACCAAATGGCTACTAAGTTCACAGCACACTTTCGCAAAATAAAAGTCCAGAAGAAAGAGGCGCGAATACTTCATAACACATCTGTGGAAAAAAACATGAAATCAGTTCAGTAGAAATTGATTAGAGACTGGACAAAGTAAAGTTTAAAATATAACGCAGAACAATTTTTTCGTCTTTCTTTCACGAACGATGTGTATAAGAGAACAGTCAAACACTTCTCCTTTCGTTCCGATTTGACGGAGAGAAGTGCTGTTTATTGACGGTTCATCTACGTGTTGACAAGGATATTTTTAAAAAGGAATGATCAAAGTCGGTCCAGTAGAACGGCAGGACCAACTGGATAAATTTTGTAAGAAATATGATAAATATTCCTCATGAGGAATACATAGAGACGAAAACTCAAACCCTTCTCCTTCAGTTCAAAATCCCAGATCATTAAGTTAATGAAGTTAAGTCCCTATTGAAGATCATTCAGATCAAGTGTTTGACTACGTCAGTCTTGGTGACCCGGTTTCAGCTCTGGTTGGGAATATTATCTTCAATGGAGTATTTGGTAGCAACGTAATACAGTAGCTGGTGAGTCATGAGTTTAAATATCCTCTATTTTTTTCATCTTCAATAGGGAGAAGATTAAAACTTCAAAACCACGGGGTCAAAGCGTCTATTGTACTTGGAAAAGCAATACAATCGAGACATTGAAAGAACTTTGGAGACAAGATTCCGTCCTTCACATCAAGCAATTTGCTTAAAAAGCTTTATTGAAGACAAACACACATGCATTATGTGATCAACAAAAGATACGCTTCTGGCGGAATCTAACGAACTACAAATCGAAAGGATTATGCTGGCAGTTCTGGAAGTGGGGGGCACGTGGATAACACCGTTCACTTACCTTCTTCATTTTGGATTTGGCATACCCCTAACTTTTTACTGGGACTCATTGCCTACACTTTCCATAGGCAATTGCCGCCTCTAGGCGTTTCCTAAACCCACTTCTGCAACCGTTCCCTTCGAGCACAGTACGCTGGCTTAGTTAGCTTAACTTTGGACTACTTAACTTGAGGTCTTAAATTCGATTCCTATACTACAATTTTGAGAATTCCTGATTAAGGTATAAAACAATACACTATTAATTAATCATAAGTATATAGGTTGATGATATTGTAAATATATTTTTAATCACATGGATGGAAGAGTTTTACTTCTATCTCTGTAAAGATGCGAATGGAATTACTATATGCAAAATAATGACAAGTTATTTCTCAAAACGTTATATCTTTTCTCTTTTTAAGATGTTAGAAGAATAGACATAAAGGAAAGAGATTTAAAGAAGAGATCAAATTGATTTTTGAAGATTTGTCTGCAAAACTTTACGTTACTTAGAAACAAATCTGTTCGCCAGGTATTGAACTCATGAACCCTAATTTTTCTTTTTTAAAAAAGAAAATAATGTACTCACCAGTATTTGAACTCGCGAACCCATGCGTGAAAGGCGAGCTTGATAACCACCATACTGCAGAGGCTTGCTGATTGTTATAATGAGCAATACAGTGTTTTTTAGAAACATTCTATGGTATACTATACTCCTGTCTTGTAACAAGACAAGTATTTGCTATTTCTAATCGTGATTTATTGCGTTCGGAAAATATTGGAGCAACAAGGGATTAAGGGTTGAATGAGTTTGTTAAAGACTGTTGCCTATATACCACACTTTGATTCGATTCAAAGACGAGGCAAATAAAACAAGGGACAGGATGCAAGCCAGCGGAAAACATGCATTTATATTCTTGACAAGTAGTACCTTATGTCATAACACCGTAAAAATTTCAAGTTTCTAACTTAAACCGTTTGCCCTGAGCGTTGATATGTCATTCAATCAGGACTTCTCCTTTGATACAAATACGTAGAGTATTATTATAATTATAATTATTATCGCCTGATGATCAATAGAGTATTAATATGCTAATCATAATCAATAGAGTATTATTTACGTCTTTCCTTATAAATCCTAAAATATAAGCTTATCCCGTAAATAATGTCGTATTTTTGCACCGCCAGGAAAACAACGATAACTTACGATAAGAACGATATATGTCTATAATAATAATAAATCACAACTATATTCAATCCATTACTGGATGAGGCCTCTCTCCGGAGGGAGGATATTGATCCATTGCTCCCAAGCTGCCCAGACGGGTTGGGAGACTAGAGCCTAAGCTCTCACAGTGATCACCACTATCTTTTATTCATAGCAGCTCCCCAATGCATCATGATGCTGGGTGGGGTAGTGCCGTTCGTTCCGACAGGTTTTTCAAGTTTTAGCAGGGATGCAATTTCCAATATAGGCCGTTGTAACTATCTCCCACACACACTCTCTGTCCCTACGTGAGTGTGTGTGTCTGTTTATTCTTTATCTGCGGATTAATCGTTTCGTGAGGAAAATTGTCTTGTACTATATCAGTCAGGATAGACGACCGTTCCAGAAACTTCCGATTGCTAAGCCAACACTTGATCAATCTTGGTCATGTTGATCCGGCATTAACAAGCAATATCCCGATTAACAGGGTGAGAGGTTTACATATTATACTCGTTGCGTTAGCATCTTATTTATAGCTTTTAGGCATATATAGATAACTTCGGGTTAAGGTTGTGCGAAATGCGGTAGGGATTCGGCCAGGTCTTAAATTGAAGATACCATCCCGGTACATACCTAGTTTGGCTGAGCAAAACAATGAGAAAACCTAAATCAGAACAGTCAGCCGCTGGTAACGAAGCGAGGACCCCCCGACTACGAAACAAAGCAAGATACAGCGCTCGGAACAAAACATACTCGCATTAATGTTTATCACATACACACACACAAATATTTGTCGGGAAAGAGAAAGATCATAATTTATCTCAGATATTCTCCATATGATGCTCAAAGATCTATTCTCTTTTCTATATCTGTTATATATATATATTGTAATGGGATATGGATCATTAGGTCAGTATGTTGACTACAAAGTAAACAAACAATAAACGTTACATAAAGCTGACTAAGCATCCATAAGAAGCAGACGACACCAACACCAAGCGGCAAGAGTTGGAAGTACTAAAAATACGCCCACAAATAGGGATATAAAAGGCCAGTCAATTACCTTAGAAGTTATCACTTCTTCGCTCCGAAAAGTGGTGACCTCTACCTACCTGGCTTGGACTGGAGTCAGGACTCTCTCCTCACCCCCAACTTAAGTTGGTTACCTTTACCTGCTAACTTGGACTGGAGTTAGTATCCTTTCTATGAAGATCTCCTTTCCTAAAGACCGAAGTTAAAGTATCATTGCAGAGACCATGTTCGGGACGCTCATATTATCAACTGTATAGTAAATTGTATATTATATAATATTGGAACTTTTATAATAAACTGGTGTCGGAAAAAATGTCTATAAGTGTTTGCTCTATTTATTCATTAAATAACCACTATAATAAACGATCTTCGGTCATAAGGACTCTACCAGAATTTATATCGTATATTGTAAAGACAGTGCTATCACGTCATATACGATCCTGTTGCTACGTTACAAAGTAACAACCACAACAATCACCATTACGTGGATCGCCAAATTACTAGCAACAACAAAAGAACATTACGTGGTGGTAGACGCTCGGGTCTATAAAGTAATTACAAGTTTTATCACAACATTACATAGTGATAAACACTCCAGTTATAAAAGTGATTTTTAGAGCAAAATAAAAAAACGACTAAACCGGAAAATATTTCGGAGAATAAACGATTACCTGTTCAACAGTGTTCCAGTGACAATTATAAGTGACAAATACCAACATTTCTTTTGAAAAGTGAACATTTGGACAAACTCACCCAAATTAACTTATTGGATATACCCCAAGAAAAGAAGAAAACCCACCCCTGGAAAACTTAATTGGATTTCACCCACCTTCAAGAACAGAAGATTGTAGCCCACAAGGAGCATTGGATTTTTCACCAACAGACAACAGCTGAACGGAACCAAGGACAGATCCAAAGGTATGTTTCTCTAAATTGTATTAGGTGTCGATCGTTTTCTTTCCCAACATAAAACAGAGTAAATCAAAATATTTATTTAATGAGTAAATGCCTGTGACCCGATCCGGAAAAAAGACCGGACGATATACTTCCAGTATAGAAAGTAAATTTGAGGAAGACGAAATGCCAACTAAACCATCATTCAATTTGCCACACCTTACTAAGTATTCGGGAACAGTTAACAAAGATCCCGATCGTTTTTTATGATCTTTGAGCATAGCTGACTTGCAAGGGTGGACTAATGAGAAAAAAGTTGCAATACTCCCAATGTACTTGCAAGACGTAGCACTTGATCTAATATTTCAATAACAATCTTTGAATCAATTAGCAGCATTAACATACGATCAACTCAAAGAAAAATTGGTCAACCTCAGTCGTCCTCGATTGCCACAACAGAAAGCAGAAATGGAAATCAATCTTGTTCAACAGTACCCCGAGGAATCAGTGGATGCTTACTTCTTGCAAAAATTAAGAGCAATACGTCATAATCTTCCAAAATGTACGGAAGAAGCTAAAGTGCATTACTTGTCGTTAGAATTACAAAGGAATCTTCTCAAGAAGATTGCATTAGAAACCTATCAAACAGTACAGGAACTACAAGCAAAACTTAAAGCTCTAGAAACATCTCAAGATTTAATGCGAAAAAGAGATTATGTGGAAAAAGTTCAGGCTTTCCAAACAATGGAAGAGTTGAGAACTCAAAGCCAGCAAACCCATAATCCTTATAAGAATCCAACTATACCTCAAAATTTAAGTTTTCATTTAAGAAATCAAACCAAGACAACAAATGAATTATCCTCACAATCCTAACCAACAGTATGCAAGCACCCAAACATTACCTCCATGGACAACACAGGAACCCATAATTAACTATTCTAAAGGGGAACCAGAACCACCCGGATACAACCCCATTATGTCAGACCTATCAACAAAACCCAAATTACCAAAACAAAATCAATCAATCTAACCAAACCATGCCGCAACCTCCAATACTTTCATTTTATAGTTCACCACCAAGAGCACCGGGCCAAATACCTACAAAACATGCAATTGATACCTCTGCCTACCAATATAAAAAATCACAACCAAATCAACAAACTAGTCAAATTAATAACCCTCTACCCAATTTGGAAAGTATCACAAATAAATTAGCGGAATTGTCGCTTACTATAGCTAGGAATGCAACCTATAAACCGCCTTATAAAAAGAAGGGCAAAATAATTATAATAAAGGCAAATATAATGACCAAAAATCAGATGCCCAAGGCGAAAATAAAAATAAAAATAACAAGCAAAACGAAGCAAGCGGTACAATTGCTGTTGTTCAGTCTGTTTTAAGCCTGGCCACAATTCTCATATTTGCTGGCACAATGCAAACAAAAAGGAAAATAATCAGGGAAACTTGTAAAGTCGCCCGTCTCATCAGCAGGCGAGCGGGCGAATAAAATGTATACAACTTCACAAGCAGATTGGTCCAACCCTTTGGATGTTTCTGAACAAACAGAAAACACAAAACGTACATATGCTAATTTTGAAACAGATGACAATCGATCTTTGATAAAGATATGCATAGGCGATAGAGTAGTACCTACAATTTTAGATACAGCTAGTTCAATTTTGATTTGGCCAAAGCAAGAACTTACTAAAACAATCTATTAATTCCTTATAAGACTCAGATACGAGGACTAGCTAACAAGGCTATAGAATTACAACATGTAGCTTTAATAAAATTCAAAGTGGGGACAACGTATTATTCTCAACGTATTTTAGAATAATGGAAAATAGTTATTTATGCCCCATAATCGGACAGGATTTGTTAAAGTTCCTCTTAGCTAAAACAGACTTGGAAAGTAATATTGTTTCTTTCTACAAGAAGCCAAGGAAAGCCATTCTTCAAGAGGAAAACAATCAGAAGCAGGACATTACTCCATACGTCATTATGTTATTAAAACAACGTAAGATGGCAAATGTTTACTCAGCGACAAAAACTGTCATCCCAGCAAAATCATATTTCTACATACCAGTAGAAGTGAATAAGGACATAAAAACAGACTCAGTATTCCTTTATGTTGCGCTATTACAGGATTTAAAAGACAAAAACAACATACAAGCGTTAACAATGAAAATACCTGTTGATAATGCAACTATTTTGGTGGTAAACCCAACAACAAATCAAATTACGTTACAGAAAAACTCTCCGATTGCTTATATTGAAGAACCAGTAGAAGAAATTTCTCTTCATATTGAAAAACAGAAAGAAGATGGAGAAAACATATATAAATATAGTACAAAACAAGAAATAGATGAAAGATTAGTATACACTGAAAAACTTTTCTATTTTTCACTATTTGATATAAATCCAGAACTCTCTGTGCAGACTAGAAATCAAATTGCTAGATTACTATATGAATTCTGTGACGTGTTTTCATATAATTTATCTGACGTTTCATTTTTCTAAGGTTATATACATAAGATACGCGTGGACAAGGCAGCGGCTTTTCATGCTAGGTCACCGCCTATATTATTGAATATACGGAAGCAATTTGACATTTAACTTAGTCAATTAGAAAAAGCGGGAATTATACGGCAGACATCCTGGAGTGAATCCTCATCTCCTCTTCTAGTAGTGCGTAAACCAAATTCACAAGATTTTCGTTTGGTTCTAAATTTAAATAATTTGAACAAATATACAAAGTATCTTGCAATACCGTTTCCATCCACAGAATAAGTCTTGTCTAGTCTAAAAGGAAAGAAATATATTTCAACCGTCGACATCAGCCAAAGTTACTATCAAATATTATTGGATAAAAAGAGCCAAAAATATACTACTTTTGAAGTAAACCATACAAGAAAAAGCTACAAATTTCAAAGAACAGTAATAGTACGTCCTCATCGGCTTTGACAATAGTAACGAGGAAGTTGGTAGAAGGATTGCCAAACAGAATTACCAGTTTCGCAGATGACATTTTCATAGGATCTTATTCACAAAGACAGCAGCTAGAAGACATAGGTTCCTTGTTAATTCGCCGACGTAAACATGACTTCAGAGCATCGCCAAAGAAGTTACATCTTTTTACAACTCTCTGCAAGTACTCGGCTTTATAGTTAGTGCAAATAGCATATCTATTTCACCAAAAATCGCAAAGAAAATACAGAATTATCAAATGCTTCGTACAAAAAGGCAACTTAGAGGTTTTATCGGGTTATGTTCTTTCATGCGCTCGCATTTGAACATGTTCACAGACAGAATTGAACCGTTTCAACAATTAGTAACAAAAAATGCAAAGTTCAAATGGGATCAATCATTGGATCCAAATAAAAACCGATATAATAAATGCACCCTCACTTTCTCATTTTGATCCAGAGGCTCAAATTCGTCTCTACACAGACGCCTCGACCTATCAGGTTGGAGCACTGATTACGTGTTACTACCCCGAAAAGAATGAAGAAAAGATAGTGTTATATTTTTCAAGAAGGTTAAGGGACACAGAAAAAAGATATTCAACATGGGAAAAGGAATTATGTGCAATAATATATGCTATTCGAAGATTTTCCTTCTACCTTTTGAATCAAAAATTCACTTTATACACAGACAATCCTTTCCACCTTACAAACACAAAATGATAAGATCGGTAAAATTTCGAGATACTGGATCTTCCTATCTGATTACAGATTCGATGTTAAACGCAAGAAAGGTTCAGAGATGCCTGCAGATTTCTCTCAAGACTGGAAAATACAGAAGAAATCAAGAAAGAAGAAAGAGAAGAAGAAGAAAGCAAAGAACAATTAACAGCTAACAGACACAAAGTGACAGACGATGTTAAAATATCAGAAGACGAGCTTGTATTTCATTCATTCGCTTTAGAAGATAGTGTACTGGTTACCGAAGAGTTTTCTACCAATGACGAATTGAAAAAGGAACAAAGGAAAGATCCCTGTTACTCCAATATAATTCTAGCACTCGAAGGAAGACAGCCAGAAGATCCTACAACAATTCGTGCACTCAAGTACCATTGTTTGAAGAATGGAGTACTTTATCGTACAAGAAAACATCCAGAATTAGGCGAACTACATTTATTATGTATTCCAAAAACTATGATTCGGCAGTGGTTTGAAAAGGTACATAAATCGGAAATGGCAGGTCACCCTGGGCTAACTAAACTATACAGGTCAACAATGCTAAAATATTATCTGCCTTCATTGAAACAAACACTAGGATACTATTTAAAGAGATGTGACGAATGTCAGCGCCTCAAGTCATATCCAAACAAGCCACAAGGTGAACTTTTGCATCCTGTAGGCAACATATGTGAGCAATATACATTTGACACTTTAGGTCCTATAATTACAGAAGGTAATGTTAGAGAATTTGTGCACATACCTGTAGAAAATACGTCAAAACAAGTTATTGCAAAAATAGTGCTGGAAATGTCAGCTCAATCTATAATGAATTTTTTGGAACAAGAAATTATCCTTAAATACGGATGTTTCCATAGTTTATATTTAGATAAACATCCAGTCCATTCAAGCAAAAAACTAAGAGACATGTCTATAAAATACGGATTTGAACTAAAATCCAATCCAAGCTATTTGCACTCTGGAACAGGAGTTGTCGAAATTGTACAAAAGACGAATTAGCAAATTATTAAATTCTATGTCCAGAATGACATGAAATCATGGGGAAAATACGTACCATTTGCCATATTTTCGATCAATTCTCAAGTTTCAACGAATAGCGGATTTCATCATGCACGGTTTCAATCCAATAACAGACATGCAGTACGGCATTAAGCATACACTACAAATTTCCCGAGAGAAACTCAACTATATACGCGAGAAAACCGCTAATAAAATGCTTAAATCACATATGAGACAAAAGAAATTTTACGATGCGAAAAGAATGCAAACATCATTCCAGGAAAACGAAAACGTTTTAGTCTATTTTCCATATAGATTCCATCAAACCCCAAAAAAATTTTCACGCAAATTTATTGGACTATGTACAAAAGTAAAGAAAAATAACAATCAATTCCTGATCAGATTTCCTCCACAATTTCGACAAGAAATGCAGTTTATATCAGTGGATAGAATCGAGAAGTACTACGAAGGAGAAATGGAACAACAAGATTAAAAAATACAGAAATATATTCAAAAGTCCAATCTATAGGTCAAATACAGTTTTCATCACTAACAAGATATATAAACGCTATGCTAAAATCATGGACAGCGGCTGAAATCAGTTACACACACACACACGTAACGTGTGTGACACACGCAGCGCATGAGATAGAAAATCCATCATTGAACACAGAGTCGGAGGAATATCCTCCGCCAGGAATACGTCACGACAGCGTCACAGCAGACAAGTGGATAGAAGAGACAACCAGCGCAAAATATATTTTTTCTTTTTCTCCACTTCGCTTGGAACATGATGATAACGGACGTTTAGCACACATTAAAATATACACGCCATACACACGTCAGGCAACAAATAATAATAATAATATTTAAAGCAGAAGATACTTACCACTTAGTGCATTATAAAAGTTATACACCTTCTCCACTGATCGTTATATCACTTGTGATACACAACGGTAACACTCCCTTGGTTGGCTAAGATGGATTGATATGCCTTATTTAAATACACAAGGTGACCTTCTAACCGGTTTTTACTTTTTTTACGGCCAAGTAAGAACCGATAAGTTTTAGGATACAGCGGATGCTATGATTATCAAAATTATTTTTTTAACAAAAACACTTTCACGGTGGATAAATACTCGCTGTTGATTACAATCCTCATAGCTAAAAACTAACTAGGAATTGAATCAAGAAGAAAGCAAGTAATTATAATTCAGCATTTTTTCTTTCTTCCTGTATAGGAAACATTGAACCATGGGACGACTCATCAAAATATGGATATCAGCACTTCTCGTATGCATGGTTGAAGACCTCATAACAAAGGCCAAAGGACAGGAGATGGTATTCAAACAATATGGATTCTCTATCGCAAAACATAAACCAATTATCCAGTATGAAGTTATAGAATTCATCCCCTACAGAATGCACCTTGATTTTAACGCTATTCATATACAAAACGAATCATGTTCAGGATACGAACAATTAGTAACAATATTACACGAAAGAGAACGACAATATATAAATAAAATATCCCAAATAGTACCGAAAGATTTTCAACATCATAATAAAACCCGTACAATAAGAATGATTTTTTCGTTAATATCGAATGTAGTAAATTTTGCAATGAGCGGATATTCGCTATATGAAGTACATAAATTAAAGAATACAATATATCAAATGCAACAGCAAAATAACTATTTAAACGAGCAAATCTAAACTATAAAAATGATAATTACAAATTAACACACATAGTACAAAACTTGACCATTGCTGTAGAAAAAATGATTACAAATATGCATAGTGAAATAATCAAACTTCTCTGTTCTGTCGCAACTAACGAAAGATTTCTCATAATCCTATTAAATTTTCAAATCGTAGAGCAACATTTTGATAACATTGTGCAGAGCATTCTCGAAAATGCTGTTTCAGATGTACTGATAAAACCGGCCCTGGCACGAGAGATCATCAATACAAATCCGATATTAAGAATCACGATAATGACTAACGATATAGGAATATTCTACCAAACATCAAAAAGTTTCTTAATTAATTTCGATGCTACGACAGCAAACCTAGATATAATTTTACAAGTACCTGTGATAAATAAAAAAAATTATTTTATCCTACATAAAGTATATAATAACGGATTTCTATCTAAAACTGCTTATATGCGATTAACGCTACCGGATAATGCAATAAAAACAGAGAAGTACATATTTGAAGTTGACTTATCACTATGTAACCAACAGAAGATGTGCACAATTTGTAAAGTACAAGCACAACCGAAAACGCAAAAAACGGACTGCTTGCATGAAATCATTTATCAAAATCAAACATCGTTATGTCAGATTAGACCGAGATTGTCAACCCTAGAGGAATTTTATATGTATACTCCTTCCGGTTTACATATAACGACAAGAAATAAAGTCAAAATAAGTAACGGTCACGCAGAAACTACAATTAATAATAATAATACAAATCCATTTACTTATTTTTTATTGTACCAAGATTTTGAAATAGTGACAACAAAACTCTAAAACTAGTAACCAGGCATATAGGAGAGTTCGAAGTAAAGCATTGTACATGACCAAAAAGTTTAGAAACAAACTTTCATTTGCCCGTTCAAACTCTGCAGAAATCCATCGATAACCTGGACAGTTTATTGAAACATGAGAAGAATGACCTTCCCAGTAAATTCCAGGACTTTCATCTACATCCCGTAGTGAACTGGTCTATAATTACAATAGTCATAATAATAATAGTAATAATAACAGGGCTATCTATTGCAGTGTATTGTCTTTTTAAACAATTAAAAAGAAATATAAATTCATCATAATCAATTTTTGTGTATATTACAGATGATAGCCATAATAACAGTGTGTGTCCTCATAATCATATTTATCATCATAAATTTCATATTCCTGGTGTACATATTGAGAAGAGTTAACCAACTACAACATTTACCCTCAACTCACCAAGAAACGCAGCAGCAGAACATAGAAATGGAAGAAATCAAGATCTCCCACAACATCCCCAACAACAACTCCAATACACATCAATACAACAATAGTGAATCCGCTCCCAGCAATAAGTGCATCGCACCCACCATAAGTGATTTTGTGTACATATTTTAAAAGGCGATTTACATAAAAAAAGAAAAATGTCAGTACAACGAAAGAGGAAAAGCCTAACCCCGTCTCAGATATTCTCCATATGATGCTCAAAGATCTATTCTCTTTTCTA
>JAGDQP010003627.1:50878-92095 GCA_022664845.1 Lepisma saccharinum
AGAAGTTCTACACCGATGGAATTATGAAGCTACCCGAAAAATGGCAAAAGGTCATAGATAATAATGGTCAATATGGACTTGATTAAAATTGATTTTCAATAAAGAAATTTTTTGTTCAAAAATGTACCAAAAAACCGCGGAGAATTTTTATATGACCCATACGTTGTTTTTTATTCTCTTGGATATAAAATATATGTTGATTTACTGAGTGACACGTATAGTATAAGAGTACTATTGATAACACTAATAAATACGTTACAACAACCAAATGATAAGTACCAAACTCTATGTGTGAATTAATTATTGGTAAATTATAATGTTAAAAAATTGTAAATTATGATATTTTAAATTATAATTTAAAAATTTATAATATAAATTATAATTATTGACACAAAGGTAATATTTTTTAAAATAAAAAAATGTCATCAAGACAGTGTTTTCAATATTTACATGTGTTTCATCACATAAATATTGTATGTTAATGAGAAACTATAACTGATTCAGATAATATATAAGAAAGGCTTTTAAAACTGGTTGTTCAAATATTTATCTTATTATTACTTCAGTAAGAATACAGCGGATGAATAAATGAATAATGATTTAAAGAAAGAAAGCAATTTTCATGCAACTTGTCGCAGATATTTAATATTTGCAACCATGGTAGGATCACAAGTCTAGAAAACTGTCGTCAGTACACGACTATTCCAATGGCTCCACAGAACACGAGGATGATGTTCACAATACGGGGTCATCAGACATGTAACGAACTGCTTACTGTGGTTGCTGATGAATAGAGGTCGGATTTTGCGTATTTCTGTTTTGATGAATATTCAATAATCTACATGATTAGAAAATCGACTTAGGCTGTTTACAACTGAATTATGGGGATTTTATTGTGCATATAACGACATATTTCAGGTGTCCGTACGTATTTTGCTCGTTACTAGCATATTTCCATAATTTTTACCTTTAAATATTTGAACTTTTGTAAAACACTTTTTCCCTATTTACGGAATTGGAACTCCGAGAGGTTATTAACCGTTATTTAAAGCACTACGCTGCCAGAGTGGAAAAATTGATGAATGCCAAACTGATATCACAGCTGTTGGAAAACCAGAGTATGGAATATACCAACAAGGAAAGATGTTTATTTTTCAAAACATCTGGTATAGTGGCGACTGGGATTAGATTTACATCGGCACTGAAACAGACTGTTGGTTTCACGTCACTTGTCCCCCCGCCTCTCAACTTTGAACTTTTCTCTTAATTGTTCTTTGCTTGGTCACCTTATCTTCATTGCACTTGTTTGAGAGGGAGAGGAAACAGTGGCTTGATTGACACTGCGCTTCTTTAGAAAACGATAGTCGAAACTATGTTGTTGCTTGTGATTTAGCGACAAAGAAAAGTTCTGGGTAGTTTTAGTCTCCATCCCCACTATTAATACTGTCTGTTAGTTTCAGATCGTGTCGTATTCCAGTATCGCTAATTAATTATTTATTTATTTATACAAAGTACAAATGTCTAAATTTCTAAATGAAAAATATTGGCAAACAGGTGATTATGCGACGAAGATTAGCTTAATAGTCTTTCTGCACCTTTGGCTCAGGCCGGTATAGGAGCGGGAATTGGGATACCGAAATAGAGTTGGGAGGGCCTAGGTTTGAAGATACCATCCCGGCATCTGCCTGGTCTGACTAATAGAACATCTTGGAAAAGCCCTAACCAGGATGGTCTACCTCCGGATTTGAACCCAGGACTTCCGAATGGGAAGTCAACACTCTACCAACTCAGCTACGGCTGCTCGATGTTGGATTTTCTAAGAAGTTAACAATCTCTCACGACTCTCTAACCATACACGTGCTGTACTTATATAGATCGGTCAGTTGTTAGGAAACAGGTAAAGATAGGGTGAAAAATTCTAAATTTAAGTACCATTTTCTAAATAATCTTGATACGAAAAGGACGGCAATCGAAAACGAGATGCTGCAGGTATCTTATTTGGAGAGAGAATTTAGTATATTCCGAAAATGAATGACTGAAGTTTTCCCAGTTTTTTTTTTCAGTCACAGCAGACAAATTCCGGGATGGTACCTACGAACTAGACCCTGGCCGACTAACTTCTAACATACTCTCCCCTACCCTATTCAGGCCTGAACCTGATATAGAAAAAACATAAATAAATTCAAAATTGTCTTCCAAACATGAGAAGAGCGCTGTCGATTTGATGCAGTGATCAATATTTTTTTCGATAAAAATGCACCTTTTATGTGGTTTAATATACCGATTTGTTGCAATTGTAGTGCGCGATATACTCAGGTAAGGTGAGGAGTGTAGAAAGGATATTCATTTTGGGGTTTTAAAGTCAAAATTGAGAGGGTGTAAGTGAAGTTTTGCAGGGTTTCTATCGATCTTATACCGTAAAAAATAAAGTTGAAATGCTCTCGAAGATTAGGGGGTGACACCTTCTCGCGTTTGAACATTGTTTCTTTCAGGGATGACCAGGACTGGAGATGCTACCCCCACAGCATGGAAAATACGACGCCAAAATTCCCAGTCAATTATATTTCCCAGACTTGGTAATTAGGGTCAAGTTTCCGACCGGGTCGCGGGGTCACTTATGTTCGAGTCAGGCCGGGTTACCAAAATTAAACCCGGTTTCAGTTCTGTTACAAATGAGTCGTCTTTTTTTGTTGTAATATTTAACCCTATTTTTTTAATATATTTTTTTTAATATCGAGGTTATACTGTCACACATAGTTCAGTCGGTAACTGCGTGTTGTTACTATGTGCTCGGGATGCTTGAGGATAGAGTTCGAGCTCCAAGCGAGTTTCAAACACCGCCTGGAACCGGCCATCCTGATTGTAGTTTCCCTGGCTTTGCTCAGTCTAACCAGGAACTGCTGGGATTATATTTTATTCATACCATGGGCGATTGCTTTCCTCACGAACTGAGAGGCTTAGGCCTAAAAGGGCCAATTAGCCAAGTACAGCTATGGACAAAAGTTTGGCACATGTCTCTAGATGACTTCTTTCACAAATAAATAAACATGGCAGAGCCTATGTTTGTTGACTTCTAGATATGATGCACTTGTATAGAGAATGTTGTCCTGCAAGATTCGTATTCCTTGGTTAGTGCCTCTTTCTTTCGCCTAGTATATATTAAGACTATTGTATATTATTCCCGTATGTAAGCTATATAATCTGCTTTTGGTTTCTTTGTTTTACTTTATTATTATTTCCAGTGCTCTCATGCCTGAGTCTTTGGCGCATTCAACCTCTTGTCAAATTGAGACTTACAAGTGAATTTATTTATGAACTTTAGGCATGTAAGGCTCAAGCCGGGACAGGGGAAAATGCAGGAACTAGTTGGCCAAGACTTAATTTGCTTGTGGGATTGATGTAAAATCCCGCATAAACCTCAGTCGGGATGGTCGACCGCTGGGATTGATCCCAGGACCTTCTGAACGATACGCCAATGTTCTACCGCTGAGCCACGGCCACTCGATGAGACTTGCATGTGTCCTTAGTACGCCTGGGCACCCTGGGAGGTAAAGGCTGTCGACCCCAACTTACTTCGGGTCGTAGGTCAAAAATATGTGGAGTGCTAAATCCACATCCCCGTGCCGTTCACGGCGCGTACGCATTGCACAGGGATAACTTTGCCTTACCTAAATTATTTTTTATTATTATTTCAAGCAGAAAGTTGTTTGCTCCTTTTAATTGTAACCTGCGCACGCTATTGCTATAATTAAGAACCCATCGACAATCAAACTTTTTGCGTTGATTTCATTTAGTATACTTGTTTGCACTTATGAGAACAACTATGAATGAAATAGAAATACCCTAGAATCACGCAGTCTCAAAGTAAGAGGTCTCTTGAGATCTTTAGAACTTCAACTGGGTTGAAGCATGTTGAGCTAGGGAAGAATTTAGTAAAATTCCTAAAATTAAAATGCATACAACTGACAGATTTTTTAATGCTGTATACTTTCTCTGCGTACCAAATGATCTTGAAAAGTATCTTCTCATCTACTGTAATAGGTCTAACAGTTGCAACGAGCAGAACTGATACACTGTATGAGTGAAAGAAGTTTGATAGTGAAGATATCAAAATTATGAATAGTCTGCAGAAAATGAGTAGTTTACATCATCTCTGTTTTTTTGTTGTTGTTTTTTTTTTCAATATTTGCTTATCCTTTTTAGTGCATATTTAAAAGAATATTTTTGCCATCTTTACAGAATATTTGCGTGTATATTTTAGCTGCATTTCGTGCATATCGATCCGTCATCTACTGATGAAATAGTGTCATTTCTTGAAGAAGTTTGCACTTGCTGGGCAGAGTTGCTATAGCTGTAGTTCTATTTTTCTTCTAAAATTTTTGAAGTATTATTTTATTTTTTAATGAAAAATGGATGCACTCAGTATATGCTATTTTGTGTAAGTTAGCAATGGTAAAGATGATACATAACACTGAAATGTCAATTTATAAGCACCAGGAAATCTTAGTGTGCCGAGTACAAAAATCGAAATTTCAGTAATTAATTGCGAAACTTAGGGCCTCGGGTCGCACAAACGATAAAAGGGATATTAAAGTTCAGACTTCAATACTAGTAAAAATTTTAAATTTAAAAAAGGTGGGGTTTTAACAAAATGGCGTCCAAACATGGCAACTTAATTGTTCAGCTTTTCATGACGCTGTAACTTGAGAAGCAATGATCAGAAACGCAAATTCTTTACAGTTTTAACAAACCTTATAGAGGTGTTTATGATGGTGAAAGCCATTGGTTCATAATATGACCCATGAATACCAGAAAAAAAATCTAAAGTTAGAAAAAATTCAAAAATTTTCAACATTGGGAGTTAATTGCGCGATTCCTATTGGAGCATCAGGGGAATTTTTACCCTCCACTGAAGCACACTGCTTTGTTCTCTTCCCACCATTCAGCTTATGCTACTAAGTACATAAGTTTCTTCATAATAAACTTTTTAATTTGACATAACTTTTGCTTTTTCGAACTACTCGTGCTGAGTCCGGCCATTTTGAAAGGTTATAAATCGAAGGAAAAATATGGGGTAAAAAGAAAAAATATGGGACAAATAGTTTTGTAAGTAGTTTCCAGTTTTAAAATATTAACGAAACCTGGACGATTTGAAATGGAATCAGTCGTGTGAAACTAAGAGATATTTGAGTGTGATGTGATCCGAATTGTCACTTAGACGCTTGACGGAAAATAAGTTCCTTAGTGACCGAAAATATTAAAGGACGATATTGCCAGAACCTCACGTAAATATTACATTAACTCTTTGATGATAACCATAGAAGGCTATGAACTTACGAAGGTTCCCGAAGGTGATTGAATGCTTAATACATGATGAAATATTTTTGTATTTCAATAAATCTGCTTTTATATACAAGATATATTAACGTAATATTGTCCCATTATTTTTTTGTTATTGCAATAACTTACCAAGTTTACATATTTTATACAAGATTGCTATCAACAGGAAAATAAATACATTTCATCCCCCGGTCAGTACTTGCTCCATATTATTATATTCAATGGTTGCAGGTAGGACGCGTAGAGATGAAAAGCGTTATGAATTTACAAACTGGTTTACTAACAAAATTCAATTTCGCAGTAACAACTGAAACAGCAATTTAAAGTTATAATGGAGGATTGCAGGCGTCAGAAGCAAAGAGATGCAGCAGCTAATTAAAAATCTTTCTAGTCCACCGTTTACATGTGACACAAAATTTTTTTTTTTTTATCTTTTATCATTACATTCTTAATTGTGAACTGTTTTTACATACTATTATTTTTTAAACCTTCGATAGGTAGTGTCTTTCACACTTATCTATATCATTATAACTTATATTAGATGCAACCAATATATCCAGATTCCAGAATAATTACAGGAACCAATATGCGCTCTGGTCTTTCATGAGATGGTCCAAAGCAATCTCTCTCATACCAGAGCTTTGGTACAGCGTGTAAACCTCTCGGTAGTCCAAAGTCACCCCCAAATAATGAGGTGAATTTCGGCGACTCTTAGGTCTTCTCTAGAAATCATGTAACAAAGCACGATACCAAAACGTAAATAATGCAATAATCTCTACACACTTTCAAACTGTATAATAGCCATAAAAATGTGTTTTTCGGTTCACTAATGAATTTCCAACAGCGAAAACCAAATTTGCACAGCCCAAAGTCACCCCACTAGTCACATCACTGGCTTCCGACTCAGCTCTGTTGAAATTATATTAGATGATTACTCATGAATTAGAAAACGGTACACTTTGTTGCTACCAAGTTAATTTTTACAAATACTGTTTCAAATTGTGTTAATAAATGATAAAAAGAAAGAAAGAAGGTTAGACAAGCCCATTTATACATGCGGGTACAGGTGGGCTATGAAAACAATATAAAATTCTTTCGCGACATTAGATTGAAGAGCAAGCTCCATTAATTACATTTTTTAAAATTCTATCTGTTACGTACGTAAAGAATAATTAATATAATGTGATTGATTTTTCATTGAATGCATCTTTAAGATAATTATCTTCTCAATTTTATACTTAGGAATTATAGCAGTGAAACTTTTTATCTGTTAAAAGAAAACGCCAAAGAAATGTTTAAATATATTGTGGTCCTGCGACTCTTTCATCTGTAAACTTGTAGGATCAATCCTGATCAGAACAGGCTTAGGCCAATTAAGGCACAACTGGTCTAACAATTGTTCGGCTAATTATAATTGATAAGTTAACATCTAAGGTTAGGCGTGCGCAATTAATTGTAAAATTCGTAGGCACCACTAATACGCACTTTCAGATTTCAGAAATTAGGAACTTGAGGAAATAATTTAACATATCATGTTCGGTTAACTGCCCAAGTGAATATTATAAGTGTAACCTAATTTGGTGACACAGTGAAATTAAGAGACTAAATTTGTAAAGAGCAAAACAAGACTGAAAACAAAACAGCTTACCTGTAAACCTGTCAACTGGCCAACCAATTAGCGCATCGATTTCGATTTTGACTGTCGTCCTCAGACTCTAACTAATTTAGACTCAGACTGACTCTTCATTTTCAAAATTTTGGTTTTTAAACTTACTATTGTTTTTTATTTTGCTGACGTTATTACATATCGTGTTGACGGATACAATCGTTATGATTCCGCTTACGTTGCAACATTTTTCTGTTTAGTCTCGGTTTTGCTGCCGCTTAGTTGCTAGAATTTTTGTTACTTATTCCGGGTTATATAACTCACTTATTTGTTCGTATTTGTGTTGGTCGTTTCTTTTGATGGAGTCTGGTATATTTTGATTACCTTTATTTGTTCATTCTGTACATTTCTATACAATGTGTTTTATATTAGTATATCATTTAACAAATCTATTCGTTTGAAACAAAACTTTCTATACGTCATCTTTACAATAGTATTTTTGAGGTAATATCGCAAATGAGAAAAATTACGAATACTGCACGAATAATTATCAATCGAATATCAAAACAGGCATAAAATTTGTTCGTCAAATGAAATGTTCAGCTGCACACATGTTCGTTCAACGTTAATATTCTATTGAAACGTCCATAAATGTATTATTTGAAATTCCCCACTGATATTCCGATATGCGCTGATGTGCATTACACGATTATGGTATATCAGTCACTGCCAAACAATGTGGCTTTAAGATTTCGTTTTAGGAGGACGTTCTCGTGTATCTAATGTATTGTGAGTGTACCCATGGGATACATATATCTGGACGAATTTAATGAAATGTAAGGGAAAAAAGATATTGCGGTATAAATTTCCTTAGCCTTTTACTTTTATATTACAATATCATGTATACGTTTGGGAAAGGACATATCATTCCTTCTCTTCGAAAAATAAATAAGTTCTGTTTGCTTTTTTTTAAAATAATTAATTATCAAACTAACACAGAACCGAAAGAATCATAAATGGTTTGGTGTAAGACAGACCAGTCAATTAATACAAGTTAACAGTAAAATGTAAAAAACAAGAAGCTACACAAAAACATTTGAAAACTGAAACAACAACATGTTACACATACTCTATACCAGGTGTATGCATATTTTTACCGGTTTTTGTTGTAAAGAAAACACGTAATTTTCTAGGGAAATTGATTTAGTTTTATTCAAAATATTGGCCATCGGCTTCTATACATTTCTCTCATCTTTCAGTTAATTAATGCATACCATGCCAGAAAAACTGCTTGTCTTTTGCGGCAAACCATTCGTCGAGCCAGTTTCCAACGTCTTCGAAATTGCTGACGTGCTGCTCTGCGAGCGCGTGCCCCATTGATGCGAAGAGGTGATAGTCAGATGGCGCCAGGTCTGAGGAGTACGGCGGGTGTGGAAGGATGTCTCATCCAAGCGATTTCAAGGTGTCTTTCACTGGTTTTGTTGTGTGAGACGGCGCATTGTCGTGTAACACAATCACTTTGTCATGTCTTCGGGCCCATTCCGGTCGTCTTTCGATCAATGCGTGATTTAAATTAATCATTTGTTGGCGATAGCGTTGGGCATTAACGGTTTCGCCGGGCTTCAAAAATTCATAATACACAATACCGCTCTGGTCCCACCAGACACAAAGCATGGACTTCTTGCCGAAGCGATTTGGCCTAGGTGTTGAAGGACTGTCTTCGCCAGGTGAAAGCCACGATTTTTTCCGCTTCGGGTTTTCAAAATAAATCCATTTTTCGTCACCCGTCACAATTCGATACAAAAAGGATTTTCTTTCGTTGCGTTGAAGCAGCATTTCACAAGTTACTTTGCGATTTTCCATTTGACGTTCATTCAAATCGTGTGGGACCCATTTACCCAGTTTATTGATCTTCCCCATTGCTCGTAAACGTCTGCTGATTGTTTCTTGTGACACATTTAATGCTTTTGCCAATTGCTGTTGATTTTGAGTTAGACCATCCTCCAATAACACCTGCAATTGCTCGTTTTCGCACTTTTGTGGTCTACCAGAGCGCGCACTGTCTTTCACATTGAAATCATCACTTTTAAATTGTTGAAATCATGTCTCACATGTTCTAATCGATGGAGCGTGTTCACCATATGTTTCTACCAGCATACGATGACTTTCAACAGCCTTTTTCTTTTGATAAAATGCGTGCCGCAAATGTTCTTTTTCAGGCACAAACTTCGACATGATCACTGAACGATAAAACAAAGACACTAGTGTTTGGCGGACTCAACTTGTGTGTGTTTGTAGTTTAATGTCAGACGAACAAAATGACGTATGTGTCAAATGAATACGCTGCGTACTTTTCGCTGGCGCCATCTCTTAGGTAAACCGGAAACTACTTATGCATACACCTGGTATATTGAGAACCTAGTTTTGCAGCAATTTCTTGAAAACGTTATAGTTTTGTTTTATAGTCTAGTTGCTATTTGTTTTGACTTGAGATCGTCCATGACAGTTTAGTATTTCAAGCCTCTTATAGTAATGAAATACTATACTTTTTCTAGTCCTGGAACACAAAACCTTATAAGGATGTGGGTTTTGTAGTTTTGTGTGATGAACATTGGTAGGCTTTTAAGTTACTAAAGTTAGTTTATATGAATTCACATTTTTAATGGGCGTGAGGTAGAACCATCGCAACAAGGTATACGGTTGAAAGACAACTTGCACGTTTATCAACGTTAGTTTTGTAAATTTGACAATTACTACAGGTTATTAATATTTCCAGTGTCCTTTCATTGTTCTAACCGAGTTTTTCTTCTTCCTGAATCGTCACATTTCTCTGTCAGGTAATTCTTATTCTAGATCTAATAACTTTTTGTAATCATTGAATTTAAAATACCAGTAAATATTTGTAAACAGGGCTTGAACTCACAGAAATATTAAATATAATGAAAATAATTTGAACTTCTTTTTGTTTTTGTGTCTTTTACAGGGTTGAGTTCATTTCCAAACTTAACTGCTTTCTTAATTAAAATGAGCGATTTTCGATTATCGTGGCTGGAAGCAAACAATAGCTATGAAGGTATCCAACAATCAAGCGCCTTGAGGGATTTGGTCACCCGTCGAAACGCGAAGTTTCTCACTGAAACTGTTTCGAGTATACCAATAACATTCTCGATAAGCCTCTCGGATGAAAGTCTAGCTGACGATACTTACGGTTTAATTGATGGTCCTACAGCATGGAAAATGGAACGCAGTAGAATTTTGCAGAATATAAAGAATAGGAACGAACAGAGTCGCACAGACAGGGCGGTGAGAGAAAATAAACGGCTACAAAGGGAAAGAGTGAAAGCCCACAGGTTGATGGAGGTGCGTTCTTATTTTCTACAAGACGAACTTAAGAAGATGGTTGAGGGTGATAAATCCGTTTCATTTTTGGCTCAGGAGAAGAAGATATTGGTCGGTACGTCCAGAAGTACGTTAGGTCTTAAGAGAGAAGGCCCTCTTCCAGGAGATGTTGTAGATGCCTCACAATCTCCTATTTCGTATAAACCAGGTATGGTGAGTTTATTCGTTTAAGCTGAAATGCTTACTCGTTATATTTATTTATTTGAGTTCAAGAGTTTCGTAACTAGCTGGAGACTTGTACATTTGGCTTTAATAATTTACTCGATAGCTGGAGCCTTGCATGTTTTAGTTGGTAACCGAAGAGCCTCCTTTGTTTGAGTTTTGAAACATACGCTGGTTGGAACTTCGTTCGTTTGAATTAAAAGAATTGTTAGCTAACTAGAATGTTTCTCGTTCAAGATGAAACGCTTATTCATTAGCTGGCACTAACTTAAATGGTGTTAGAAACGTAGTTTTCGAGTATTATGCAAGAACTAGAAACAATGTTGTAATAATGTAAACAATAGGAAATGAAAGCACAAAGCGCTCGAAGCACAATCTGGCGTTAACATATGATTAACAGGAATTACTCCTAGTGTATGACATTATTTGTTTGGTGTTCTGGCAAGAAACAACGCACTACCAAGGAATAACGTATAGTCTGAATTTGTTTACGCAGATTTGTGATATTAGCTCCTATTCAAGTATCATTACTTTACACTTGACGTTATGCGTGCCGAAATATATGAGACACAAAATTGTCGTATTTTATACATGGACACATTAAAATTCAATGTTTCTTTGTACAAAATATGATATTGTAATGTCATATATATGTATTTCGGATGATGTATTAAAGATTATTTCGGACATTTTTAATCGCCAATGTCACTTGAATCTCTTGGCCTCTGAACTCCACACGTATTATTTGGTACACTGACATGACACATGAAGACACAATTTACTTATTAGAAACTTTTGGCTTGCTTTCGAGTTCCATAGCCAACGTTCCCCGAGCTTGAGTCGGCCTGATACTCCTTTGATACCTTCTTTTACCAAGCTAAAAGAACTCGGAAAGAAATTACCCAAAACCTGTTATATGGAAGAGTCCCATTGTGAATCTATGTTCTTCCACTCGATGAAGGAAATTTTGACAATGGTTCAGGCCGTAGATTCATACCTCCAGAATGTGTGATGTAGAGTTACTGCAATAAATTGAAAAGTTATGTTAACTTAGATTAGGCTCCTTCATGAAGGTGCTAAAACAACTTTCACCACGTAATTATAAATTACTTGCCTCGCAATATGATTTCTTGCCTTATCATCAAGGAAACTATATATATTAGTAATTAAAGAAGTGATTCCTCTTTATCTTACGCTTTACTGCATTTTACACTTTTAATGTCAGTATTGATCAATCAACACTCAACTTCCGTAGAAAAGAGGAAAAGGAGGTGTTGAAAATGTCAGTCATTTTCACATAATTATTAATGAAATATGGAAAGTTTCATGATTTTTCTAAATCTTTAATTTCGCTAACGCTAAAGTAATACTTGAGAAATTACATCTAAAAACAAGAAGAAATGAATTTCATATGTGTTCAGAAACTAGCATAAAATAAATCCCAGCGATTTGTCAATATTTAACGACGATGAAAATGTCTTGGAAGTCTTTTTCTACTATTACCTTTAGCCAGTGTAGTTTTCGCCTAATTTAAGTCTAGGAAGAAACTCCAATCGATATACACAATATATATTGTACACATTATATGGTACAAAACTGGTACTCAACATGATAAGAGATGAACATATACGTATAAAAGAACTATTTCAGTTAGTAGTTTAATTTTGAAAAGCTGAACTTCCTAATGTTCTCTTTACTTCAAATGGCTGAGAAAGATAAGTAAAATTTTCTCTTCTATTAAGATCAAAACATATTCCTGCATTGTAAAGTATATGTCAGTGAATGAAATTATTATGATAGCGTGTTAACTTAAACCTTAATTGTTTCACATAACTATTTTTATCAATGAAGGACCAAAGGATGAATCAAATAGATGGCAACAATAGAGCACTGTAGCGATTGCGTTATTAGCTCCCATTACTCTTACTTCACCCTCGAATAGTTTGTACTAGAGATGATATGTTCAAAGGACCAAGACCCAATTTCTCGCACTGAAGGCATTGTAACTTTAGTTAATGTTAGATTTGTATATTAAGTATAATAAAGAATTAAGGATTATATTCATAATCTATTTGGCAGAAAGAAAATCAAGGTTCAAGGACTGGAAGCCTTACGGAAAAAGAACTAAACCCAAGGTACGTGCTGTTCCTGTGCCTACAGATGAAAAATCGACGAAACTAGAGAAACCTTCAGCTGAATTTCCCTGGAATCCGGAAGAAGTAAAGAAAACTCTTGAAAGGAGGAAGACAAATAGAAAATCACTCATTAAGCCTATGTAAGTAGCAATAAATGATTTGCATCAGAACAAGATAAAATAAAGAAGTAGGGTAAAAAATAAAGCAACCGAAAAATTATATATTGCAAATATAATCCATTTTTATAGCGTTTGTTTAAATAACTACAGGACGATGCTCTTTATTTTTAACAGAAGATGTAGCATTGTAAACTGTAGAAGAAAATGTGTGAGTTGGTATATTCAATGGTACAAAATATTGTAGACCTCCCCTTTTCTCTTGATGGATACGAATAATGAAAATAGAACAAAAGTGTTTAATGTCATATTACCTAAATAACTATTCAATAGTTGAGCTAATACTTAAAGTTGAAGTTAGGTTAGGTAAAACTTTTAGATCAGTTGTGATTACTTTGATACTAATAATTTAGCGTTCAGGGTGCATGTAAACTCCAGCCCAACAATAACAAGATTTAGATTACCTGACCATGATAACTTATTGTCTGTACTAGATGTTGTACAGCACGGTAAAATGAAATGACATGACGATAAGTGATTAATAAAAGATTTTAGTATTCTGCTCAGTGGAGATATTTAACCGAAGTAACAACCAGTTCGTGCTGCTCGTAAATTGTCAAGGTTTTGTTACTTATATAATGTTATGCATCCATCAGAAAGTTAATCTACCTCTATTCTTTGTTACACTTCACAAAACGTTCAACATTCAGGAACTTTTCAATGTAAAATTTATCTGTCATTATCAGATCTCTATTGATCCATACAAATCCAAAGTTTAGTGCAATGTTTCCGATGCCAAAGGTACTGTCACTCCCAATACACTTGTTACCTCAATCCACGCTGCGTCAAATGTACCGGCGAGCACCTCACCACCGAATGTGAAAAGAAAACCAGGACTGAACCAGCTAAGTGTGCGAACTGCGGCAAGGACTATCCTCCAAACTTCAAAGGCTGTGCTATATTCCAAACACTGAAAACCAGTCGAGCTGCTACTAACTCACAGACACAGGATAAATCACTTGGCGTCTTACTTCAAAAGGTTTCAATTTCCAAACAACCGACCTCCCAACCTGTACGCAGGACATATGCCAGCACTACAAATGGTAACCAGTCCAACATACAGTCTGACAATCTTTCTATCATTTCACTTACTCAAGATTTTCTCCTATTAATTCAAAACTTAAATTTTGATGAGATTATGGCCAAACTTAAATCTGGACTCACAAAGCACTTAGCTGCTCAAGATGCTCCTATGGTTATCATGACAGTCATTCAGTTCATTATTAACATATTTTAAAAAGGCAATCCCAACATGATTTTTCTGAAACAACAATTCTCAAAATTCTTTTCTAAATCTTGTTCTGTAAATTTCATTTCAATTTCTCTGACATAGAAAACAACTTCAATCATCAATAACGGATTAGATTTTGCCAGTCAAGAGAAGACCACAATATCCATTTCTCCTCCTCATGGATAATTCCTGAACATCTCCTCTAAAAGCTTCTTGACGCTTACCAGCGATACGACAGTTGCTCCCTGTCTTCATTTCATCCTTTGTTTTTCTACACTTACATCCTTTAGAAGACATGGGCTCCCGCCCGAAACTTCTTAATGCAACTAAAGTAAAGACCGATCTTTTTCTTTAGAAGAACAAAATTAAAAGAAAGCACCACAAAACAATCAATATCACTTTGATGGGAATGTGTTTTATACTTGTCATTTCTAGCAGCTTAAATGAGCGAGGTTTCCGATTTACATAACAGTGAAGTTCTTTTTAAAAGAATGCGAGAAAAGGCTTGTTAGTGTACATATGCAAGGTCACTTAAATACAAAATAAAGAACACAAGCTTTATCTGTAGTTCTTCCCAGATAAACTAAAACAAGAAATAGTCTTAATTCGAATAAAAACTGAAAGATAAACAAATAATTATGCCTTACAATTCTGAAAAATTACAAATTCTAAAAATTCTATACAAAAATGTATATTCTACACAACATAACAGGCATTACAATTACAAAGATTATCGATTATTTCCATTATTATATTCCCCCAAGACATAATTTTATATGATCAATCAGGAGAACGAAATATATTTCTTCTATCACTATGTAGATGAACGAAATCTATACAGCTTCATGTATTTACGTATAAAATAGAAAAAAGAGTTACAATTTGGCATTCGTCCGTCTTCAACTTTTACTTTTAATGAAAGGAGACTGAGTTATGTTATCATGAGAAGAGAAGTCAAATCCTTCTTCCGTTCTCTGAAGCTTCTATCTTGTCCTTCCTTTCCTCCAACCTCCAGTCTTCTGTAATATGGAGTCCGTTTCTCAACCAAGAATTTATATATTTTTCTGAGTCCCATTTACTGACAGCCTTAGAAGCTTGATATCCATCTTATGATAGCTGTTACTAACATTCAAAGCGTTTCTGCCAAATGTGCAAGGTTAGCTTCATGACGCTGAATGCTTGTTCTAATTCCGCTAAACTACAGTGAGGATTATTTTTATTTTCTGAGTGGTAAGAAGAGAGCCCCCATTTTCTACATTGCTGTTATCCACTTAATTCATGAAATCATTAAATCAGATGTCAAACTCAGTCACTTTCCTAAACACGAAAATTAAGCTTTTCTCTCTAAGGAAATAGTAACGTCAGAAGGCCAGGTGCTAGAATCCAATACCGAAAATAAATTTGACTTTTCCGTGATTATCTCTAATTTGAGGTGTAGTTCCCATGTTGCAAATAATATCATAGACTATATCTAGTCTCTTATCAATTTTTTAAGGTTTTCAATTCTTGATGACAAAATACTATCTTGAAGGTGTTATTAGTTTCAGTTTCCTCAATCACGACTTGTACTTACCTTCAGTTTCATTTATTAAATAGGAAAGCACCACATACACTTTGCTTTTTCGTTAAGCTTTCATAATGGAAGTATCTTGATTTCCAAGGGATAAAACGAGCAGTAACAACGTTTACAAAATGCCAGTCATCAAAGAAGGGATCTACCAAAAAGTTTAGATTCATTAAGTCTGTACAATATCCCTATTTCTTCCCTATAATGAAAACATACGAACAGATAAGCTCTGCAAATAGCCTTTTACTCTAACAAGAAATATATTGAGGCACTGTGAGTCAGTTCACACTCAGAGTCTGAGTCCAAAGTCCACCTCAGAACAGAAAGCAATTGAATGAAATCTGTTATTTTCCTTCCATTAGTTGTACAATGAAACAAATTGCATTCTATTGATTTAACAACCGGTTCGTGGAACCAAAATGACCTATTCTTGATTTATTTACTTACAGACGACTATCAATGAAGCATTTGGTAAAACGCATGGACGATAGTGAAGAGATTGAAGAGTCCACTGGTGAACAGGCTACCAAACCAGGGAAAGAGAAAGTACGAGCTCTAACGTTTGACGAGAGAGTTTATGAGCGCAATAACGAAGCTCGTACCTCTTATTCTGGAACGAGATTGGAATTTGATGACGGAGAAACGTACGTGAAAGCTTTACCAGATGTTGTTCCTCCTTCAAAAACACAGCCTGCTCCTCAGACTACTCGCAGATTGCCTTGGATAAAAGAACCCCAAAGAGAGATTCCACCGTGGGAGCAGAAAGCAACTGGCGATCTTACTGAGTACCGCAAGACACTATGGGGAGAAGGGCCTCAGCTTATCAACAAGCTTTGTCACGAAGAAGAAGGCATGTTGAAGGACAGTGATGGCGATGATCCTGAAGACGAGGATGCTTGGAGAGGAATCCCTGTATTTCCTGAAAGTCCTGAAGAACTTGACCAAAGTACACCAGCTGTGATATTGTTAGTGGATAAATGGAGACGCAAATGGCATATGAACACATATCCCCTAAAACAAATTAATTCGCATGATCTTATTAATATGCTGTCAGATCGGATGGTAGGTGAAGCAGAGAAGCTAAGAGCAGTAGCTACAATTATAAGAATCATGGCAGATTTCCGTCGAATAGAGAATCATATCTCAAAGAGCGATACTCATCTTATCCAAATGCAAGAAGAACTTGTGAAATCTGAGGATTTGGTGAAATCGTTACAATGTATTATTAAAACTTTAGTTAGTGCACGTTGTAGCGCTGGTATGGTTCTTGCTTGCCTTCAACCTGACAACGAAATTGCTCACCAAGCTTTGCTTGACACATTAAATGGGGAAATTGTTATAGACAAATATTTTGCATCCATGGTTCTGGTAAGTTTCATTCGCTATATTTATCTTTCGTTTGTTATCGTAATCGGTATGTGTGTTATAGTGGATGCTTGCAAAAAGTAAGAAAATCTTATTAAATTTTCTATTCTTCATCTCGAAGCAAACAATTGAAATAGCGTGCTGGTCCTTCGTCAGAACTATGTGTCTCCTTACATTTAAATGTGTTTGTACAGGATGAGATAAAAGTCTATTTCCTAAACATATGTCAACAGCTAACGACAGTTTCCTTACTTTCCATTGTACATTTCTTAACGATGTTCAAAATAGAGATTATGTCTCTGAATATAAAATTTCCATCATTTTGCCACAGATTCTCAGATGGTATAACACAACATACGACTCTGGAACGATATTTCGATTAACTCTTGCAAGTGATTGAGGTACGGTAGTTTCTTATTAAAAACTTAATCTTTCAGTAGTCCTCAAAGTGAAAAATCACATGGTGTGAGATCGCATGACTTTGGTGGCCATTTTACTGTGTCACTACGGCCAAATCGTGCATGTAATTGCATGTTTAACAAGTTCTATACCTCTATACCATAATGAGTCTGTGCTTCATCCTGGGGTGAACAACTACACCTTCCAACTATGTGAGTGGTTTTCAAATTTTGGAATAACTGCCTATTGTAAGGTCTGCAGATACCGTTTGCTGCTAAGCATTCCTTTGAAAACGAATGGTACGATGGTACCTCCATTCTAAACACCTCCTCAAATAGTCACACCAAGACTGTTTAAATGTTTCGTGATAATTTTATTTCAGTTTTTACTAGCCCAGTAAACACAATTGTGCTGATTTACACGGCCTTTCAGCTTAAATGAAGCTGCATCGATCCATTGAATGATATTCAAAAAGCCAGTTTAAGATTTTCTGTCGCACGAGAAACCATTCGCAGAACTACAGACGACGGTCCGAATCATTTTATGTAGTGTTTGTAAAAGTTTTAATCGAAATGTCATAAAGAAGTAACAAGCTTCTTAAAATGTAATGATTAATCAACCCTAAGTTCGAGAGATCTTTCACTGAAGCACAAGTTGAAGTTATCACATGGACATAGGAATACAGAAATTGTATACAAAGACACACGAACTACACGAAAAAGATGAAAGGGGCAGTAACATAGTAATACTTATAACATGCAGAATTGTAAGAATCTACCTCCAGTTGTCCCAGAGCTGTCCAGATTGAGAGCTGTCCAGCTGGAAGCAGACAAACGGGAAAATAATAATGGGATTAGCATTAGAGAAGCTCAAATTTTTTAGTACTGCTGTCATCCATACTGACTCGAATTTTTCAAGGACTTTCTTATTTACAGCAGATGAATGCTGTTATGGTATCTTAACGTGTCCTGCAAGAGCTTTAGCCGGAAAAAGTCACTTATAAATGCTATAGCAAGTCTTACATGCTATAGCTGTCTGTAAATCATATCTAATGAAATAATAAAAATAGTAGCTACTGTTGTATTTCATTTCCACAATCCAAAACATTCATTACAAAAATAAAATATATTCAACAGTATCCGATATAAATTTTCTGAGAGAACATTACATCTCTCATGAGGAAGGCAGTCCTCAACAATTCCTGAATTAATACTTTGTCTTGATACTAAACTGTATTCCACTTTATGTAATAATGGTACTGTTTTACTCACCAACTGAAATCTTAAATGATAAAGAACCCAAATGATTAGTGCTAAAAAATAATTCCCTTAAATAAAGGGCAAAATTCAATCATGGACAGAAGTATAGGCACAAGAGCAGAATTTAGGTTAACATACGTATAACTTCACAAACTTTACAATACACAGAGTAGAAATTAATAGAATTATACTTCAGTTATAATACCAGATAACAAAAAATAGTTTTTTATGACTAAAAATAAACTATATATTTTCGTGATGACCCTTGCAACCGTGGACATAAGTGTAGGCACATCAAATTACATAATAATTGTTTTCCTTGTTACAAGAAAAATTACACTGTTTTAGTATTTTGTTGGCTTTCCCGTCTGTGAATAACTGCCTGAAGTCTCTTTTACTTTCATTAACCAGCTCTCTAGTGATCTGGGCCTCTATTTTTCCGCTACTTTTAAAGAAAAGCCTCCTTCATGTGCTCCTTGCTGGTTATGTTGTGTTTACGCAAACCTTTGCTCAACACATCCCATAGATTCTATAAAATTAAAGAACGGTGACCATGGTGGAGCATTAAATTGATCGGAGTGTTGTAGGCAATCCATATTCGAACTATTTCGGCAATATATTTGGGACCTTGTCAGACTGGATGTGGAAATCTTGTGTCAGACCCTGTTTTTCCGCTTCTTTATTTTTAGCTTTTGTTGCAGAATATCTCTGTAGAGAAGCTTATCCGTTGTCCCAGCAATAAACACAAGTTCCCGCACTCCAGAAGTTGCCATGTACCCCCAGATTATAACGCCACCACCACATGTTTTACGGTACACTGGATATTTTCCAAATCCCACTATTTTCCCTCGTACCAGAATTGATTCTTTGTTCATAAATACCCTGAACTATTTTTGATAGGTAGTGAGAATTATTTTCTGACTAAAGTAATTCATAGGTTTATGAACGAAGGGATTCACACTGAACGTGGTCGTTTTAACAAATTACTGACCAGTCTAAAAGAGACATTCCAAACTGCGATATTTGGACGAAAAGTATAAATTAATATTAATGTCCAACAGAAGAAGATGAAAACGAAAGAAAAGTATTTTATTTTAGAAATCTTTGTCTGTAAAAAATTATTGTTGTTATGCAGTTTGTTTTTTCAACGACTTAAAATAGCTATGAAAGTGTATAAAGCAGAATTTGTAAATACATTGGACGTGTTTAAGAAGTCATGGTGACTTATTGTAAATAGGATGGACGAATCAGGCAGTAAATCTATATGGTCGAAATATTTATGAAGAACGCTAGGCTATTCATCTATGTGAGGTTCAGATGTCCATGGAGAAAGGAGTATTGTGTGTCATAGTCGTTTAAGTGGTTGGCTAAGAACCACTTACCTATCTGTAGTCGCTGTGGTGGAACAAACTGTAGCTTATGTGGATAGCGACCTGGTTGAATGTATATATTGTTGGGTATTGGTCTGGTTCTGGTCATAAATAAATGAGTCCCATACTGAAGTCGTATTTGGTAGTCTGTAGCTGTATTTATAGTTTAGCACCATCTCCTGGTGAACGTGAATGTTTCTATATGGGTTGGCTTGACTTGAATATGCAAATGGAGTGCACTGTACATACACCCCCAGGTGTGTATCCGCTTATTCTTACAGTATTACACCTACTACCCTTCTTAAAATGGAATTAACCTAACTAGTTGCCGAACATTACCTCTCTAAGTATCATATCCATTAGCTCATACACCAATCAATGTAACTGGTTGGTTGTTTCTGATGTGAAAAACCACAATAGATATACAAGGGCTGTACATTTAATTCCCTAATTGCATCTTTTTAAAACTCAGACTTACCAACTCACCTGAGCTGTTACCTTCAAAGTAGCTCCCTTCTGCAGCTATACACTTAACCCAACTTCGGCGCCACTTTCCGAAGAAGTCCTGGTACAGTTGTTTTCAAATGCGGTGGAGCTCCGTTGTCGTGTTTTGTTAAATTTCTTGAATGTCCTGGAATCGCTTCTCTTTTAAAGCGACTTTCAATCTGGAAAACATCAAGAAGTCACAAGGGACATGATCCGGCGAGTATGAAAATGGGGGTATCATATGAATATTTTTGTTGGCCAATAAGTCCGAGACCAGTGTTGACGCATGACATGAAACGTTATCGTGATGCAGACGCCACTTTCCAGAGGTCTATTTTTGCGATCGTTTTCTAGGACATCCATGTCCCTGTAAAACTATATGCGACAGTTCGATGCAGATGAGAAATTCATGGCGCATTAGACTGTATCCGATAGGAAATACAATCGGTATGACTTTCACACAGAAGGGAACTTTATTGGCCTTGAAGATCCAAGTATACTTCCAGGAGGTGTATACTCGCCGAATGCTGTCTTCAATATCTTTGTGGTCGACTTCTTTGGCTTATAACAAACACGAACACAGATTGGATATTCCTTTAGATCCACCATTTCTCACTGCGACAAGTGACATAGTACCACATCCACGCTATCGCTTCTCACGAAGCACTGACTAAATACAGTAACGTCATTGTGAAATGTTGCCGCAGTATGCTATCGATTCTTAACGGTTTTTGAATCAAAATCTGTCCGATAATTAAACGAACAAACTTGTAGTGTCTAAAAATACTAAAGATGAGAGCTATACAATTCACGGATGTAAATAGTACTGTTACCTATACCAACACCTACATGCAAACATTGTCCTAGAGACCTGTACTAGAATACAGCATTGTGAGTAGAAATCAGGAAAACACCCAACCCTAACCAATTCACACAAGTAAAGGAGGACTCAACAAAGATAGAGATTGACCTCTTATAGGACCAAAGATAGCAGATGAAAAAGTCCACTAAATCCGGATACTACAAGAAGGTCAGGACGCACAAACAGTCAAATACACTAACGGAGCAAAGAAAACAGGAGGAGACTAAAGCAAACGGAATTGGTATGAAAAAGAACATATACAAAAAAAACACAAGAAGGAGATATACAAATGAAGAAAATGCTACTCAAAAGAAAATCAAGCAGTCTATAAATCAAGCAGCAGCTGGCGCCATCAGCTCCTAAATGGGTGACAGCTCAAAAAATGGTCACTTTAAACGACTATTACTAAGATGGCTGAACCCGCCCAGAGTTTTTGAAACCTCCTTGGTGATAGATGTATAGACAACGTATATATAGTGCACACATCCTCATACAAAGAAACAAGAGCTTACGTCATATAGTAAATAAATACGGTACACTGACAGCAATACATGCAGATAACTTTTTACAAACAAACACCATACATACAGTGGATTCTGATCCACTATACTTCTCATAGAAACAACATGTATTTGAGAAGATATCCTCTACACATGGAGAATCAGAGAACTAGCCTGGACCCACACTGTGAAATATTATTCACTATGAAGTGATAGAGAAATTTAATACATAGTTCCTGGTGATCAACGTCGTCTTCTGTGAAATATAAATGTGTGTTAGACTTATTTGTTTTTATATGTTAGGGATTAAAATTCCGATAAGCAATAAAATATTTTCAGATTAACAAAATCGTAGATAATTTTACAGAGCTGCAGGAGATACAGACGACTTAACTGTATATGTGAAATAACACTTAAGGGTGGGACTTCTGTAGCACTCCACATAAAGAATAAAGACGCCTTATGATCCCTGATATATGTACTTTTTTGTTTCACCTTACTGTAAACGTGATGACACCACCAAATATTTTAGGGCTGCTCACACCTATGTATACAATAATTATGTAGCTGATTATTCAATATTAAGCAATTATCTAACTTAGGGATATTCTTAGTATGAAAACAATGAATATGATATACCTTACACAAGCCATGCATTTTTTTACCGAGACATTGCATAGAATGACAATGCTCAGCTCAGTTGAGAACTCAATGAAAGTTGTATCATTCATTTCAGCACCTTTTCGTTGTTAGTAATCTATTTAACTGCTGCTCAAGTGAGCCTTCCATAGTACAATAATTAATATTACGTATTGCACGTTGTTATGATACTGTAAACGGTCATCATGCGCAGGTGAACTTCACCGATTACCAAATATTCGTAGTATGGTGATTACGGTTTCGAATGCTGGACCGGCATTGGGGAGGAATCTAGGTTGTAGTCTTGCTGTCGCATGAAGAATTTATGTATGTTATGTAGACAAATGTCCGGATCGCTATATGTTCCTCTCCTTCCGCGACAGACTGCTCGACAAGGAGCGTTATCCCTCCTGTGCTAGGTTCACGTATCGCTAATTAGGAGTTCTGTAAGACCCACAATGGGGAATGTCACTCCTAAAATCATCGATCACACCCCAACTTTAAAACTTTTACTGTAAAAATAGATAGAAAATCTGCAAAATTCTAGTTACATCTAGCTAACTTTGACTTTACACTTCCCAAACTAAAAATTCTGGCTGAATCTCTGGGGCTCAATAATGTAATTCAAGATACAAGTAAAATAAAACATACGGATAGCATTCTTATGTGGTCAAGTCTCCAGATATACAAGTAGCTAACTTTGCATATCAATGGTTTTCAACCTGAGGTACCCAAAAGTTTCTCGAGGAGGAGGAGGGACGAACTATATTACACATTTAAAAGAAACGTTACTCTTAATTTCACACAACATAAACATCTGAGTAAAAATTATTCATTTTTATGGGTAACAGTGGATTATCAAGAAAAAAATCTTCAGTTCATCTTTCACTGTTGTCAAGTGTTTTTTTTTTCTTAAATATTATTTCGTTTTTTTGCATGATGTAAGAGAAAGATATTTAAAATATCTGTATTTAAAATATTTCATACTCAGGGCACGCTAATGTGTAAAAATAAGCAAGCGGTACCATTTACCTCGATTTATATTGGCGAGACAATGTCTTGAGCTCTATCGCATATGGGTAGTAAATACAAACAATTAGTTTATCACCCGATCAATTAATACAACTGACATGTTTATTGACCATTATATTGGAAAATCTCAAGGCCTGATAAGAGTATGGCAAATTCAATTTGGGTTTAAACAAACAAAATTCAACACAATGAGTTAATGAAATTTTCTATTATTTATTTTGTTTATATCCAAGAAATGTGTACGGTAAGATAGTTAATTCGTATTTATCTATATTAATTATTGTTTAAGTATGTTTATTTATGTTTCACCCAATATGAAGGAATACTGCACGACGCGAAGATGCGATGAATTATCATTAGATTCAGAAGATACACGATATGGAAAGGTTTGGAACTATTGATACTACGGGTAAGTGCCAAGTTCCACAAAAATTCGGTCAATTTATGAAAGTAGTCAAATTCGCAGGATATGGATATAAAATCTTGTGGAAAAAGAAACCATAATAATAAGTTACTCACATGAACATTTTAAAAATATTTCAAGATTCCTCGAGCCAGTAGTATGAAAATGGTATAAGCCAGTTAAAAATAAATATAGTCTAGGGAAGTAATATAGTGAACTTCCTTGTGCCATTACTGTAACAACAGTCAACGCTACATTCTTGTAGCTGGTATCTGATAGTGCAAGGAAGCTTATAACATATGCGGAACGTCTAAAAGCTTTTCGTATCACTACTATACGGTTTAGTTTTAATATATACCTTTCCTCTCTGTACTTTCTTTTCCTATATGTGTTATGTAAGTAGATTTGTTTTGGCCAAATGTTGAAACACCGTGTATGGTGTTGATTTAGTACGATATTCTTGACAGTTAAAATATCTAGAGCCAACATAACTTAATTTTTAACATTTATTTCTATTACTTTTAGGGGTTTTGTGGAGTGTTCAATTGGAAAGCTCTAAATGCTGTTTTAGATTTTTGGCTATCTGCTTTCAGAAGAAAGGACATTCGACTTGCGTTATATGCTCTTCGTGAGTTTAGTAAGCATAGTTCACTTGTTGGATCTAGTCTTGCAGAGCACCTTGGTAATACCAACTATGACGTGCGAATAAAGTCATGCCTCACTTTTCCATTTTTGAAGGTAAGATTGATAACAAAATGAACAATAGATATTACATCCACTGATCATATCTGTCTCAGGATTTATTATGGTTTCAAACACGTAAACAAATTTAAAAGATCATTCATCCGTTGAACCTAAAATACGAGGATATGTAAGATAGCATAAAATTTTCCAAGAACGCCATATTTTGTGCCACCACATTGCTAGAACTGACGTATAATTGAGGAACAAATTTATTACAGAGAAACAGAAAACAGGTTCTATTGACGAAATTTAAAAATATGTTTAATTTCGGGAATAGGGGTGTCCAAATACATCACTGAATTATTACAAATGGTGAATATCTCAACAACTAATAACTCCTCGACAGATTGAATGAGTGTATTCCAAAGAATTAAGTTTTTGGGAGATAACGATCGTAATTCAAATTACTAGACTGCTTGAGGTCTTCCTGTTCAAACGGACCGGACACGATTTCCCAGTATAATTGATTTTAATTATGCCATTTAGGCAACTTTGAATCAGACCAGCATATAGTAGGGGAAGTAAGTCGTTTAGGTCCTAGTGTGATTGTGGAAAATATCGGACTAGACAGGTAGCCTCTGAGATCATTCCCAAGACCTTTTGGTAAGTAAACCATTGATCTACCTATTGAGGCACGGCCGCAGCTGATTTTCTAGTAGATGAATTATGTGTTCAATATAGCAGATAAGGTAATCAGAAAAACATAGGCTTTTGATTAATAGTCAATGAAAACTTGACAATATTCTCCTTTTTGGACTTACAATAATCCTTGATATTCATAATATGATAATACTCCCGAATATTTTTTTCAGCTTATGCTCTTATAAAGACTTCAAAAACTCTTGTTGTTTTGAGTCGTCAGACATTCGTGAATTACTTGTAAGTTTCTGCCCACTTCATTAGTTCTGACAAGGATTTCATAATTTCTGCTGTTGGCAAAGCTCCAGTACATAAACTTACAATATTTATTTCTTTGAATATTTTAAACATTAAATGCACGAGTGAACGAATGTGTATTTTACATTACTCACATTAATAACTTTCAAGAATTTGTTCATAGTCTATTGAAGTATAGAATACTTGTATTACACACAAGTACAAAAATGTATGAATGAAGAGCATACTGAATACATGAATATAAGAGCCGTATACAGAAAGTGATACCTGTTAGGCCGTAAGTTCTGTATAATAGTAAAAGAGAAATGAAATTACACACATTTGTAGAACTGTTCAGCTACAAGCTTGTGCTACTTGATAAAGTCTCCCACAGCGGTGATGCATTTTCACCAAAGTTGATCCCACTTGTCGAAGCCACATTGGGCAAATGATTTTGGACACTTCGTCGCCCAGTTTCTGATGGCATCTTCCAGTTGCATGACGCCACCCCGTAGACTGATTCTTGCTCTCAGGGTCGTACACATATGCCCATGTCTCATCACTGGTGCAAAAATAGTCAAGAAAGGTATCATTGTGGATTTCAAATTGTTGCAATATATTCATGGACTGATTTAGGAGATAGACTCTGTGAGGGTGCAATTACTTTAAGGGTGCAAGCTATTCCGCGTGTCATTTAAAGCCATTCTGAAATGACTGAGGCGCAATGCCCTACATTTCCCCATAAATCCTCCCTGTTTCATGTCAGATGTTAATTGATGAGGAACCTATTTTACATACATCTTTCAGTATCCCAGTTTGATTATCATCATCTGGACAGCATTGCTAACAGATGACAGTTCTGATAACATCTCTGCGACAGTGAGATAACGATCCGCCGTAATCAAGTAATTCACCCTTTTTGTTTGTCTTCCACGCGTTTCCCCTCCCCATACATTTAGCGACCCATCTTCGGACATTACGTCAATTGTCTCCTCACCATAATCCTTTCCAGCCTTTCATGCATGTTGGCGGCAGTACATCCGTCTGCCGTCATGAACTCGATGATAGCCCTTTGTTTATGCTTCACATCCATGGTTCAACAAAACATGCAATAACGAAAATGGGTGGAAACATGCACGAAGAGTCACACTATACGCTACTAAAAAGGAATTAAATGTGGATTATTTTTTTTCTATATAATGATCAACAATCATTACTTTCGATATGCTCCTCGTATAAAGGTGTGGTATTAAAAACAGAGCTAATTGGAACATTAAGTACATAATAACTTGACTTGAAAAAAATGAATTAAACTCAATCAAATTACAAATGAATGAATACATACTTTTCAAATGAGTAGCCTTATTGCAAAATGTAGTATTTCCACACTGGTATTTTTGCCGGAAATAATAAAGCAAAAAGATTTTTGCACGTTTCTTGCCTGCGAATAAATTTCCTCTTTAAAATTTAAAGAGAATGTTTCACTATGATCATAGGCTAATATTAAAGCTTAAGATATAAAGAATTGCAGGGATACTAATATCTATTTTTTCTGCTTTTTGGGCATACTACATTTTGAAGTTGGGCTACTCATATTACGTATTTGAATTAAGTAGAAAAATACTGCAGGGCTTCTCCTATATTAGATATGACAATTACAGTCAACTACATATAAGAATGAACAAATAAATGCATGAATAAATAAATCCATCATCTTTTCAATAAACATTCTAAATAGGGCCTAAATCTCTTAACAGCTAGTGAGTTCTCTCCTAATAATACTTCTCAAATAAGATGGCCATTGAGCGTTACTCAAGATTACTATTTATTTACCTTGTGTAACGAAAATATCAACCAAATTCATGTTCTTTTGCTAATTTCTAAGTGTATTTCGTCGTGACTTCTAGTCTTAAATTAAGTAATCAGTAAGTTTTAACATTTTCTGTGTTTTTATTCAGGGTACACTAAGTAAAGATGTCCAAGATCGTCTGGTTCATTTATTGGCAACTGATTGGCACGTAGCTGTTCGTGTGGCTGCTGCACGAGCTCTCGCATTTGCTGGTCTTGGAAATCATGTTCACAACCATATTGTTAAGCTTTTGTCATCAGAAGAACCAGAGGACATTATGGAAGGTCTTCGGCTGGTTACGTTTCTTGGTAAGCTCATTGTCAGTTGCTTACTTTTCATGATTATTGTGTGTGTAGGTTTTGTTTTCAAAGAAAAAAGAAACTAAAAAGTTGCTAATAAAAGTTGCCGAAATGAGAATGCTACGCTGGATGTGTGAGATAACAAGAAGAGATAGAGTGAGAAATGTGAGAGTAAGGGGTACAACCAAAGTTGTAGAGATATTTAAGAAGATACAATAAAGAAGACTGCAGTGGTATGGACATGTAATGAGGAGAACAAATGACTATGTAGTCAGAAGAGTGATGGCAATGGAAGTGGAGGGCAAGGGATGTAGAGGGAGGCCAAGGAGGTAATGGATAGATAGGGTTAAGAAGGATCTCGGGGAGAAAGGTTTGTCAGGGGAAGAAGTTCAGGACAGGGCTTTGTAGAGAAGACTCATCAGAAACGTCGACCCCACGTAGGTGGGAAAAGGCGGAGAGAAAGAAGAAGAAGGCATCTAAGGCTCAGGATGGAATAGGGAAGGAAAAAAGATTGGGTAAGGTGTCAGCCAGTATTTTTTCAATGTTTTAATTTTTCTAAAATATATGTTTAATTTCTCAAAGTAAATGAATCTGGGAAAGGAGTTTCGTATTTTATTTACATCCATGCACGCTTAAACGGGGGAGGACAGATGTTTTGTTCTTTCCTTTTAGCAACACAATGTTTAGTGCGTAGTGAATGAACAACCACGTCACATGGCAAGGGGTTTCTGATGGGGAGGGTGGGGTTTTAAGAGGAAAAAGATGCTGTCGATTATTTGTTTTCCTTTTCTGTCACTTCAATATATGTATTAGTGATCGAATATTACACGACTGATTTCAAAAGCACTAGTCTTGTAATTTCCTCTATCTCTACATGACCCTGCCCTTCCTCTCTACCCCCCGTCAATACTCCAACATTTTCAAAACACGAAATAAGACATCGTTTGGTATACGAAAAAAATCCCCCAAATTACGAATGATTACGGTGCGTGTGTCCATGCCACGGATTTCCGAAACTCGGATCCGGATATCCGTTATCCGGATCCGTTAGGCCATCGTCTATTATTGGGGTACGAAATTATCCTATCAGACCGTAAGTCTAACTTCTTTCTTCTGATATAAAATCATACTTTGATTAATTATTCGTTATATTACCATCAGATCGCTTCAGGTATGATGTCCCATGCTCATGTTTAATGCTATATTGAATGTTTAAGGGTAAAGAGCGAAGTTTTGATAAAACTAAATCTGACACGCAATTTCAGTCTAGCTGTTCCTATGCTATCTACAAGAAGTCAATATTCGGGAGACTCTTGAAATGTCCCTTGTACGTCAACATATTAAAAAGAACAGCGTACCCAATGGTCTGCAACTATTTGTAACAAAATTCGAAAGTAGCCGAACCAGCACTCTTTATGAGTGGCATTCAGAGCTCTGCTTAAAGATATCCACAATAGCATGCTTTTGTGTCTGATTCAAAGACTGTAAAGCTTATGAAAATTATTCAAAACGTGAGAATAATTACAGAATAGTCTGTCCAAGCTGATTTTAGTTAGTAGAAGTATGTTCTTCAATGAATCGAAGAATAAAACGCACAATCCCACTGTTTATTGTTTAGACTAAGATAGTTCTGTACTCCACCAGACTTTAAGTGTTACCATATCCCACTAGACAAGTTAAAGGATAATATCGAGAACATATTTCGTACATTTTGTATAATTTAAATTTATAGAAAATTAATTTCAAGATCATTCTCGTGTTTTATTTTTCAACTACTTGCGCACTAAGAAATTTTCGTAATATTGATCTCAAAACTTCAAATAGGTTAAAACAAACCATACGATAGATTTTAAGCACAAAATTATAAAGAAAATAATTATTTCGTCACATAGATTATATGTACTTCAACAAGATTTGATTAGTTAGAATCTCACAGTATAGTCTTTAAGAGAAAATAAAAGGTTCTAGGGGTCCATCTAGTTGCAGATCAATTGCAAACAATCTGCTTCTCTGTCATCTTAAAATACGACATCACATTTAGTTTTCGAAACCTATAGTGGACAATTTGCGGAAATAATATATAGTATCTCAGTATGCATTAAATTGTTATGCCTTTCTGCAGAGAATAATATGCACAATACAAAACTAACTAAAGAAGTAGAAACTAAATAAAGGAATCATAAACCAAATAAAAAAAATATTCAAAAAAGGAAGCAAAGCAAAAATTAATGTACGAAATAAGAAAAATTGAAACAAAAATAATACAAGGAAGAAAGAATTAATACATATAATTTTATAAAAAAATCTAACGATATGAAATAATGAGAAACTAAAGAAATACAGTCAAATTTTGACGCCAAATTTTTTAGACCTGAAACATGAATTACGTTATAGTACTCTGTCTATTCATCAGGAATAACGTACATTATCAAATAATGTAAATAAATCTATGTATTTATTGGGAACCATGTGACCCATTACGAATGGAAATATGAATTAATTTAAACGTTGTTAGTGAAAATAAAGTTAACGAGTACTCTACTACAGTGACACAAAACCATGTCTTACTATTGTTTCAAATGTATTTTCTATTGCGTTATTTAATTTAATTTTCTTTTTACAGAATCCACGTCTGTTCAGATAATGGAGCAACTGTTTGAATGTCTTCACTGCAAAAGAAGTGATGTAAAAGCTGCGACATTAGAGACCATGACAAAACTAAAAGTCAAACATCCAAAGGTTCTGGATGTATTTTCTGAACTCACCGTGGACACAAATGTAAAAGTTCGAGTTGCAGCATTGAGGGCATTAGGTAATAATTTATATTTACTTATTGTGCCATCGTACTTGTATTTTGGATGAACCAAACATTAGATTTACCTACTCTACATATTATTTTGAAGGGAAGCAAAGTTTCGTTTACACGGTTGGTAACCTATTTTTTTATTTTCCACTAAATATTATTTTTATATTGATCTTTAATGCAGAAAAGTGGACAATTAAAATTTATTGTCTTGTGAATCTTCTTTATGTGACGTTTATTACATGTGAAGTTATTTGGATAAGTTTTGGATAGAATATGTATCAATAAGTACAACTCATTCATAATCTCTGGAATTGGCCAAGCTCTGGCAACGATACTCTTATATCGAAAACAATAATCAACAGACCATGCTTGCGTCGTCAGTACAACTGATTTCTCGACAGTAATTTTAGATATCACGTCAGAGGAGCTGTACGAAAGGACGGGGCAGAACAGATCGAGTTATCAGAAGGTCCGAAACAAAATAGTTTTACTATTAAGGACAACATATAGTAATGTAAGAAATTTAAAAGCAATTGCTTGATACTAGAGTAAAATGTAATTAAAAGCTTCATATGTACTTTATACTAGCCTTTTCTTTTTGCTTTGGAGTTTGAAGAGCATAAATTCTGAAATCAAAAACCATCATCAAATTGCTAAGTTTTAATTTCCAAATGAAAAATAAGATTTACATACCCTCAATTGAGGGTACTTTTCACCTGCTGGGGTTACTTTGCACAAACGCACTTTTGTCTATTCAATATTTTCAAATTAAAAACGTTTCGTGTTCGTTCTCTTTCTCTCTCTCTCTCTCTCTTTCTCTCCCTCCCTCTCTCTCTTGGAACGCAAGTGTGTCTTGTCACCTGTAAAAAAAACATTGAGGAACGTTTGATACTACCAGTAGGGAAAGCTATTTAGTGAAAAGCTTGGTTTCAGGCGAATACTGAAACAGCATTCTAATATCGTTGGTGAGAAAGAGCTAAGTAAGAATTCTCATGTGCGTTGTGTATGGATTCAGTCTTTATTTAGTGGTGTTTAAAATTTTGTATAATTAATTTGAAAAGAAACGCATACAAAAAGTCAGCAGTGATTTTAGTAAAGTAACAAACAGTGTGCGAATTAACGGGGAGTGCCCGGGATTCCCCCCCCCCCCCGGCAAATAAGTTTCCCTCAATGATAAATTTATTTTTTCGTGCCTGCCAGGGATAAATTTATACCCCCTAGAAGATGTTTCGATCAAGATTAGATAGAAAATCGGAACATTTGTATTTGGCAGAAGTTGAAACTATTTTAATACAAGGATATATGAACTTTTACTGGCAGTTAAGAAGCCTGTTTTGAAGTCATTTCTTTTGTGATGTTTATGAAATAGCTTAATGTAAAAGATTTAGTATGATTAATTTGATTTGGTAACCTCCTATTGGAAAATGGGACTCTCTTTCCACTGGTCTAGTGGTTGCCGTCGCTGACTGCTGATCGTGTGGTTGCGGGTTCGATTCCCGGCTCTGCTAAGAGATTTTTTCCAAAGCGAGAGGGTCTAGAACGGTTCCCACTGCCTACCCAGCATAGTGATGCAATTGGGGAGCTGCTGCGAATAAAAGACAGTAGCGATCACAGTTGAGAGCTTTGGCTCTCCTCTCCCAACACGTCTGGTCAGCGAGCAGTAGACCAATTCGTCCCTTCGAGAGAGGCCTCATCCAGTAGTAGATTGAATATGGCTGTGAGTTATATATATATATATTACCTTCTGAAAACCGTGCGTTATGTTTTATATCCCCTGGCTAAAAAGTTTAATTCGCACGCTATTTTTCCTCAAATATGTTCAAATGTTATGAAGGTTTATTCGAACACTCCAAGAAAGCATTTTCGCTACTGTGTAGAAACTTTAAAGTAATTATTTTTATTTGTCTAAAGCTTTTACACCACTCTACGCCTGCGGATTGTATTTTCGTATCTCGATACGGCAATGATATCGAACTAACTACTACGAAACTTTAAACAAAATACTACGCTGTAATACGCTAAAAAACTTTTAAAAATCGTAAAATATTACTTTGTTTGAAATCCTAGAACAAACAATAAAACCTAATTTCAGTCTTTTGGAACCTAAAAAAATTCGGAGCTTGGTGATAATGATCGCTGTATTTGTACTTACCCTGAGAAATAATATAGTTAGTCAATCTATGTAATAGGAAATGAATTTCCTCGTGGGTTTGAGTTATGAAATATGCTTCTAGTTTTTAATGGATAAATCACGCAATCATGTTTCGTAACGCACGTAATACTATCCGAGAAACTTGCTTGCTAAGGAGACTGACACTTCTGCAATTCTTAATTTCAGATGCATCTTACTAGAGTTTTGCCGGGCCAAGTAAGATGCTTTGTATCATAGTCCATTCAATACAATATCACGAAAGAGACAATTGCAATCTTTTCAAAAATGGACCGTAATGTATTGATGTACAATAGGCCCTCATCGCCTAAGGTCTCATTACATCGGGATAAGAAATCTAATTCCCTTGAGATTTCTTCCGGCAGGTTTTATTCCAAAGGCAATGACTCCCTTCCCGCCGTTGCCCTCGATGCAATGTCACAGACCTAGTTAATTGCAAAAGTTTTAAATGTCAAAGACGATACCGACTGGAGTTTAAATGTCGGTATCCCTCGCGTCCGAACCCTCTTTAGGAGCACATAGGATACATCTTGAATTGTCAGCGGAATACCCCCTGGTCTCTCATGGTGATCTGTCCTTATGGCAAATCATCATAGAGATCAGGGAAATAACTCTCCTGACAATTCAGGATGTTTGTCACAAGCAGAACCGTACCGAAAGTTAAAAAAACTAAAGATATTTCTTAGTAACAGCTGTTTATTGTTGTAGAACAATCATGTGTCAGTGGAACAGTTGTGACATCAACAATACTCAATCTTATTTTACATTTGATTTAAAGCGATGAGTAATAACACAAAGAATTTATTGCAATTCTTATTTTCAATTTTTAATATGTTAAAGCACCTGTAGAGAGGCTGTGAAGAACATGGATTGAAAATAAACGCAAAGAAAACTAAAAGAAGTGTAATAGGAACAAATGAATCCACAGCAAATATCAACAACAATGGAAGCGAAAAGGTAGAACACCTATCCGGTTTCAAGTATCTGTCAAATATTATTATAAGTGAGAATATGAAATACGAAAAAAAGAACAACAACAACGAAACATAGACATGAAGCAGAACGGATCAAGTCAGAAGATGCATAACGCGGAAGTGCTGAAGAGAGTAACAATACTGGAGGAGACAAAGAGAGACTTAAGAGTATTAGCTGCATAGAGATATAAATTAAGGGATAAAGGCAGAGATATATAGAGAGGAATAGAGATTGAACATTAAGGGATATAAATAAAAGTATGATAAGGAAAAGCGAGGAACAAGACGAATCCAACACCTAGACAATATTAAGGAAAATGCTATGCTGAGACAAAAAAAGGAGAATGCTGAATGGAAAAGGCTTAATGTGAGTTGAAAGACAGTTTTCAGTACAACATTATTAATAATGATGTTGACTTACCGAATCAAGTAAAAATGACATGACCTATCGCTACCACACTGATTATAATAGTGATATAAAATTTGTGCTTTTTTATTTTTTGTTTGCAGTTATTTCTCTAGTAATATCCTTGAAATGTTTCTACCATTTCTTTGCAGTTTTACTTTATTACCCATCTTCTGTTTGCACGTTAAATCAATAGTCTATGTATAGATGCCACATCGTTCCAACTGAAACTTCGATGTTCTTCTTTACCTTTATATAATGCACTCTCGTCGATGTCTTATATGACGTGAACTGTGTAGATATTGCGCCGTTCGTTCCATGTTGGCTAAGATTCGTATTCCAAGCACATTTGATACCACCTGATTCATAACAGGACCAACTATCAGCTTTGATAAACTGTAACACTGCAGTGGGAGTTAGAGACCGTATTTGCGATGTAGTGCTGGTTTTTTTCAACCGTGAAGATATCGTTCAATTAATTTCAAGTATACGTATTTTAATAATAATAATAATAATGTTTTAAATAGTTTTAGTAGAAAGCAGTTTTGAAAATATTTTGTTTTTATGTACAACCAGGGTGCGAATTACGGCTGGGGATGGGGGAATAATCTCCCTCTGGAATGTATTTAGCCCTGGTTGCTAACTAGAATTCACTATCCCAGGGGGAGGTTAAATTGTCCCCCTCTAACAATTATAGCTTTCTTTTCACGAACATACAATGAGACTGGTAAGGTTGCGTGCTCTAGTTATCAAAATAAAATATGTGTTGTGTAGACAAAGCTTTCATTGCTGGTGTTACAGCTAGTACTTCCGAAAAGTTACATAACAAAATCACTGACCACAGTTAAAGTTGATCACACGATGGAGGAAAGTAACCAAATTTCGCCTAGCAGTCTAATTTCACCCACACAAGCTTCTCAGTTAGTATGAGCTTGAAATTATCCGAGACGATTGTCAAGTCCGAAGTAACGCGCGAACAATAATCTCTGAAGATTTAAAGGGTGTGATGTGTCTCGTGGCCTTTTGTAGCTTTTCTCCTTGTTGGAGTTTTGCAGTGGTTCCCACGTTGTCCAAGAGCTTCAGCAACTGTAAGCTTTATAGTAGTAACTATACGCATGCTTGGTGAATGGTAATTGGGGTATAATATACATTAATATGTTTGGCGGGAAAAACTTTACCCTGGTGTGTGGAGAATCACATTCTAGTGTGAAGAGAGTCCTAATTTCAACCACCTGATGGGTTTAAATTTCCAATCACAAAATTTAACACGATGTATTGTATAACGTGAAGAAAGTGAATTAGTTTAGAATAGCAGAGAACAAACTGCAATTAAGTGAAAACCGCGCAATATATTTGCTATTTGACAATTATATTGTCGCATCTAACAGTGCGAGAGAAATTTGAAGAGAGACAAATAAGCAATTTCCTAGAAGCAAAGCTAAAGGATTTTTTTATCAAGCAGAAATAGCAAAGATGATGACCACTGTAGTCATACATCAACAAGCATCAAAATCTATCACTTATTACGACACAGAGTGGCACATTAATGAAAGACTGTACTTTCAAGAAAACATGGATGAAAAGTGGGTTGGATGTATAAAATGTCACATTTAGTTTCATGAAAACTGTGTTGGTAAAGAAGAAAAAGATCCACTTTGTCCCTGTGATATTTGACTGAAGTAACTAGAGAGTTGTTTGAATATAAAATCTACTTCTCCAGATTTCGTGTTTTGAACTTATAATGAATCAAAGTTTTTCTACTGGCAGCCTTTTCTTTAGTTTAGAAAAATGACACTCGTATTTTTATGCATACATGTATAATTGTTCATAGTATTCCACTTCATGTTGTAAGCAGTTTCCTTTTATGTTTAAGTCATTGTTGCTATTTATGCGACAGCAGGCAGTGGGGGAAATTTTGACCCATTTTCTCAAAAAGCCAACTTTGTCTTGTTTAGGAAAATACATTATTTCTCGTGTTGTATAGATGAAATTATTGTCGAGTCGCAATTGTACTTTAACGTTTGGAAAAGTTAATGCAATACTCACATTCTGGTTATGAGAATTACAGTAGATTTTATGAACATTCAAAAAAGAAGTGGGAAACATGTGGTTACTTTCCTCTAAATGTTTGGAAATTTTAGAGAAATAAAAACCAAAACGAGCCGACAGTCGTATCAAAAGTAGCTTGGCTGTTAGACTATGGTCTGGGAAATGATAAGGTCTGTCGTCAGAGTCATGGAAAAGTCAAAGTATTCTGGTCTCAAGAGGACAAAACCTGCAGGAACCCTGAGAGTTAACTTATGAACTTTATATTCATTCGCACCTCTCAATTGCTGAAAGCAGTGAAAGTCTAGAATAGATTCTGCACTTTCAACAGGACTGAAATTAGCGCTTCGCTAGCGAGAACAGGCATTTCAGGAAAGTGTAATCTATTCATGACAATGCATTATTCGGAGTTAGGAGCCAAACTCTTGCTTTACAAAGAAGAATACCCTTGAAAATCTGCCTAGCATATACATTACAATCAAGCGATACGTAGCTCTCTTATTCAAAATTGTACTGTATTTTAAACTTTAACGTGGCATCCGACATTTAAGGCTGTTTATTACGTAAAAATTGCAGTACATATTATATTTCAAAATTCATATCCCGAGAATGTCGAAAGTATTACCAAACTTTTATCAAAGGGACCACTGTGACTAAATAATTATTCCTTGTAGAGAGTACGAAAAATGTTTATTACAGTCAATCATACAGTGCTGAATCTCGGAAGAAAAGGAAGTTTCCATTTGCATGGGATAGCGAGAAGTTGAGCACTTAAATTTGTACTATCATATTCTGGTACCGAGGACAAGTTGAATCTTAGACCCTAAATTATCATAATATCATCAGAAGTGTTGTCAATGATATTCCAGTAAGTTAAGTTACAAGTAAACAATATCAAGTACTTTATCCCCTCCTGGAAAGATAACTTAATTCGCACACTGGTAACAAAGGATAGGCAGGTTTCTTTGCACCACGACGTTTTTGGTACAAATAGCCCCACTACAATGTTGACTTGAAATTACAGCAAATAAATATACATGGTGCAATGTTTTCCGTACTGCAGTAAAAGATCAACCTATACTGTGACATAAGCATCATAATTTGCATTCCAACCCTCCCAGTTTCTTCATTTCATCAATTCTTTCATCATCCATTCGGTCTGAGCCGAATTACCTAAAGATCTTAAAACAAATTAAAATTCAAATAAATATTTAACTACCGGCACTGTAAATGAATTCAATACAAATTGTAATGCCGTAAGTATGTAAAATTGAAAATGTCAGTACGAGCAAACCAGAACAAACTAACCTGTGAACCTACACAGTTGGGCTCTGAACCCAATACCATTCATTTTATTAAAATAAATCAAAGAAATATAAATTGGCCTCGCAGACAAAAGAGGACCAACCTTAGTGAAGAGTTTTTATACTGAACAATACACCTCACAAAATGGATGAAAAATAGGTACAGCTATGGACATAAAGATTGTCGCATGTCTTTAGAGATTATTTCCCAAATTCCCAGCTATTTCCCTCGCAGAGGGAAATTTCCCGCAGTTGAGGGAAGTTCCCTGACCTTGAAAAATATGAACATAATCCGACATTAAAGAGCATTACAGAACAATTGTGATATACGTATATTGTAATTATTTTCACAAACAAATAAGGAATTACAAATCAAAGAGAAAATTTAAAAATAATATCAATAAATTAAACACTGAATGTCGTATTAATCCATAGTCTTACATTGAAATCTAGTAAAAACACATATTATTATTCAGTTAATAGGATGGATCAGTGGTTATCGTGCTCGACTCATAATGAATTTTAATTTTGTCATGGGTTCGAATCCTGGTCGTTGATCATATTTTGTAATTGTAGATTAATATAGATAATCTTCACTTTTATCATTTTTTAAGTTTGATATCTAATTCAACTATGATACTTTTATATTTTACTGTTAATTTTAAAGTTATTTCAAGAAGCTTTCTACCATTCTTAGCTAGGAAACGTAATCTGAAAACTGATGGGTTTCTCCTTAGAAGAACCTAAGAATGTAATGTGTGTCCAAAATGTTCATGAATAAAACAATTTAGTGATTGCTGATTTTATTTGAACACTAGTTTTGGTGTTCACTCCTGACAAAATAATAATTAATGAGATCAGAAGCTTCAAGTTACTTCTTGAATTTAGGTCATATTAGGTTGGTCTACCTAACAGTTGGGGCTGTTGGGGCGTCCCATTTGGGTTACCAAAACTTCTATTAAATACTGCTGGTAACGATAATACAGAGTAATCCATATAAACCTTGAAATTTCAATTACTTATTTATTACTTCCTTGTGGAAGTGATAGTGAATTTGAGATTGCATTGTATTGTTGAATTGGCTCCAGCAGAATCCGTTTAGGGGCCATCGCTGAAATTAAAATACGATTATCGTCCATCCTATTAAAAAAGTTGAACAGTGAAGGCCTACTACATAGGCTTTATTTCTGTGGCCTATGCTTTACTATTTCTACCACTACATACTACTTCCACGGATAACGCTGCTTTCGGTCCCTTAGTAGCAAAACTATAGCAAAAGGGAACTTCTATTCCCGCTCATGGTGTCAGTCCGTCCACCCTTGGCTAGAAATTAAATCTGAGGAACTACAAGTTGTAGAAGATGCTTGAGATGTCGTTGGAAAAGTCTTCGACCAGCTGAGAGCCCCTGGAACCGTTTGATTGGTGCAGTGGTTCAGTATTGCCAGCCCATTTTCTATAAAAATCAATTGTTCAAATTCTTTCCATCAGTTAGACCTACCTACCTGTACCAAACTTGGCATTAACATTATTCGACGCAATGCAAACGTACTGAGAGAGTATACTATGCCAAACATTCTCACTTACTAATGTTGTCAGCCTATTTAGTGTGGGATTGGATGTCTGCCCAGGGATTAGGTTTCTTACACAGGATTGAAGGTCATTTAAAAGGTGAGTAGTATATACATATCCTTGATAATGTAATGCTGTCATTTGTCCGTGACCTTCAACCATGTGAAGTAATCACTATGCAACATGACCGGGCATCCATCCACACATCAAAACCAGTACTACGCTGGCTTAGGGAACAACATGATGTTCACGTTTTAGATTGGCCTGCTCACGCAGCCGATCTGAATGCGATCGAACATGTGTGGTCTGAGGTCAAGCGAGTACTGAGGTAAAATTGGCCTCCTCCAACAACTCCAAATGCTCTCTGGGATTTAGTCCTCGAAGCGTGGGAAGAGGTAGCAGAAAGAGAAGGATTTTGTGAAGATCTTGTCAACAGTATGGAACAAAGGCTTCGTGCTGTAATTGAAGCACGTGGTAACTGGTCGCGTTATTAAATTTACTTATAATCAACCCTTTTCAGGGCTAAATAAACTTATCCGTATCCCTGTTGTTTAATCTGATAAATAAATACAAAATATACGAATAATAAAAGCTTAAAAACAAAACATAATCTGGATGGGATCGATCCAGCAACCTACCCTATTACTGTCGAGCTCGTTACCACTACTCTAATTATCCATTGGCGTATAACGTTTTGTTTTCTGCACCACTTTCGAAATGAGAGAAATTAAGATATCTGTTTAGCTTTCTGAAATTAACCATGAGTAATTCTTTATTTTTCATATGTAATGGATGACTAATAACTTTTATGTTTAGAGGTATCTATAGTTAAAATAATTTATTAACCACTTGCTTATTGCAATATACTTAAATTTGAAATCACAAAATGTCACAAATCATGTAGTTTACTTATTTAATAATAGGTGGCAGCAAAATAGAGACATTGGTAATGTAGCTGAAATTAGCATGTAGTTTACTCATTTATTGAAAGATGGCACTAGTTAATTTACATGCTCTTTAAGTAGTTCAATGAAATGTGTACGATTGACATTCACTGAAATCAGTATTCGATACGTTTGTAGAAACAAGGTGCCGACATTTTGCGATACAACACGTATACAACTTTAATCAATCCTTTCCAGAGTTAATTAAATATCCCTGTATTTTCAATTTGATTTTTCTTTTCGGTAGATTTGAAAAAAAAACTTCGATATCTACCTCAGCCTGTAGGCCTACCGAAAGGGATTTTTTTTAAATTTATTTATGTCATTTTGACATCTTTGGCTTAGGCCAGGATTAGGGTAGGTAGAAGGTAAGGAAGTATTGCGCAGTGCTTTATTTAAAGTGCCATCACGGCATTCGCCATGTGAAACTAAGGAAACTTGTGGAGAACCTCAGTAAGGATGCTCGGGGCGGAGTTCGAACCAACATGCCTACCCATTGCCGATCCGGAATCCGCAACATTATTGCCTCAACCACTGGACTGGCTTTTTAATCTGATAAAGATATACTAGATCAACAATTCAATAACCTTTTAATAGAAATACAGTGTGATTATAGTATCCATGGTAAGGTTTCTTTAAGAAAAACATGTTCACGCACTATGTAGGAACGGCATATTTTAGCCGCACCTTCTGCTTAAACAATATTAAAATGTTAAACTATATACTGTTTCCTTGAAGCGCGACTGAATAGTTAAATGCATATTCGAGCATAACGATGAAACATATATTCATGTAGAAAAGTATCTTGTTGAGAGAGGAACAATTGTTTATAAGTAAAAAAAAGAAGAAAGAAATATCAACTGAGAATCAAACCCATGTCTCACTACAATAAATCCAACGTTCTATCCATTAGAGCAAGCAGGTTCTTAAGAGCGAGTGCTTCTCAGTACCCTTTGTTTCCGCAACAAAGTTGAGGGTGTTAAACTTCTGGAACGTTAATAAATAATAAATATTATACCGGTATAACTGCTTTTGTTTGTTTAGTCTTTATTTTTGGCGCTTTGGTTTTTATATTCAGAATTTTTTGTATTTAATTTTTATTCAGTATTTTGCAGAATTTTAATGCTTTTTTTAGTTCACGGCACGTTAAATATCTCTTGCATAGAGATAAATTGTTTGTGTATAAATAAAACGCATGGGAATTTTGAAACGTATAAATAAAATTTACATACTCATATAAAACCCCAGACGCTTCTGTATGTCTGCCCTTTCAGCGGCTTTCGAGCACTTCTCGTTGGA
>JAGDQP010003628.1:0-38653 GCA_022664845.1 Lepisma saccharinum
AAGCTTTCATGAAAATCAGCCCTAGTACAAATTCGTGTTACAAGTAAATCATGTACTTAAACATGCGTTTCAATTGGCTATTCAACCAAATCGCAAGCAAAGAAAGCGCCGGGCGCCTTATGAAGAGCCGGTCTAACTAGTATCTTGTACTGTAGTCCTCTGCATCAGTTGAAACCAACAGTGTAAACAGGACGTTTGAAGCGAATGAGAGATACTTAACTTTGATAATTGTGTGTGTGTGAGGGGGGGGGGGGATCCGTTATGGAAAGGCAACTAAATATTTCTTCTATTTTCCTGCATTTTTTGGCATTCTATTTTTAGAACGGTGTATAGATAGAAAGCTAAGTCAAGAATGAAAACAGACAAAGGACGGGGGAGCGATAATCTGAACATAATTAGGCAAATTCCTTGAGTTGAAACTTTTTGTGATGATGACGTAATTTGCTAAAAATGAAACATGTAAAGATTGATGAGCTCCCGTGAGCAGTCTTTGTGAGCGTAGGAGTAGTAGAAGACGAAGAAAGACAAAGAGCGAATGAGTATAGTTCCTCTCTGTTACTTCCTCTTATGATGGTGGATCAGGATTTCTTGGGAGCTTCTCAACCTGCGAGTATATCATCCTGTTTCCTCACCGCGCAATCCCTCCTTCAGCAGCCAAGCGTCAAAGAAACCGGGAAATCCATTCATCTATTATGGATAATCGTGTTTCGAAGAGGTCGTGTTTGGCAGAATGTCATAAGGTAGTTTCATTTTGTTTAACATGTGATTACAGACTGATATAGAGACAGCTTTACGCAGCGTTTCTCAACCTTTTTCATGCCGCGACCCCGCATTACCGTGACTTCTGCCCGGCGACCACCGAAAGTAATTTTCTTGTTTGTAATACGCGATTTTGTTTCACTTTGTATTAAATAGTTGCCTGAAGGCTTCAAATATATATATACAGGGTGTTCCGTAATTCCTATGACAGCGTTTGGGAGTTGAAAGTAGACATCAAAACAAACAAAAAATTATATGGACACAAATCGCAAAGCGGCGTCCTTTACGACTTATGGGCGTGGGAAATTTGGCGGCACGGAAATTTGAGACGCTATAACACAAAGACAAATGGCCGTGATACAGGCGGCGTGGAATTTCATAAAGGAAGTCATATGCGTTGTATCCAAAAATATCAAAATGAAAACTCCAGAACAATTGCGCAAGGGATTCCCCAAAGGAAGTGAGAGATTCCCGCTTATGTTTGCAAATAAAGATCGGTGAAAATGAGCTGGAAAGGAAAGAGTATGTAATATTAAAGTAGAATTCGTCTGTGCCACTTCGATAGTGCAAACAGAATCAAAGATATGGAGAATTGTGGGGTTGTTATGAGTGGTTGCATAACTACCAGTAAATACGTTTCAACCATACCAGAAAGATTCGTGTATTGAAGGGTAGATTAATGTGTTATCAATTCATACAACGTTGCACTCTCCATTTGTATTACCACACACACGTACGGAGTCATTTTGGTAACACGTTGTTACTGAACCCACAAAATAGTATGTTCTACTGTCTGTATTACTTTGTCGTCTAACCTGTCGTCTACAACTCGTAGATTGTCCTGTTACATTCTGCACCCTACAGTGGAAATGACATACGTTGTTTCAATGTTTTCACTACCACAAAACTGCAGTGATAGGTGAAGGGAAGTAAGGAGGTCTGAAGGACTTTTCACTGTGTGTTCGTGAGTCCTAGAAAGCAGATCAGGACGCATTCGAATAGAAAGGACAACAGAATTGGGAAACGAACAGTACCACGCAATCTTGTCCTCTTTGCACAAGCAACCACCACTGCGAGAACCTGCGGCGGACATTAAGGGTCCGTGCGACAAAGGCACAAAACAAGTATGTTTGCAATACAAGACACTCTGAACACTCACAAAGGAAACACTGGTCACTAGGTCAGTACGTACCACTTACCAAGTTCGAACCGAAGAGTATTCATTGTGACGATCCAACTGACGCATGTGGGGAGTCCATTGCATGAAGCGACATGTACTACAAGAGATGATGGAAGGAACGCCCACGAACAGCGATGCATGCCTCGCACCGACGACGTATGTTCGCATAGACGCGATCGAAAACGGCTGGCATGTCTCGGATTTCCTCAGCCGCAGCTGCAATGCGTGCCACGAGATCTTCCTCCGACTCTACCGGGGTCTCATACACCAACGTCTTCATGTGACCCCACAGAAAGAAATCCAGTGGCTTCAGGTCAGGCGAGCGTGGTGGCCATGCTCTTGGACCACCACGGCCAATCCATTGTTGTCCAAAGGAAGTGTTTAAATGATGTAGGACAGCCCTGTGAAGTGGGGAGGCGCACCGTCGTGTTGAAACCACATGTGCTGTCGGATTCCAAGAATGTCTTGCAGTAACTCCTGTAAAAGGATTAACTAGTTGGCACCGGTGAGACGTGCTGGGAGAAGATATGGTCCAATTAATCGTCCATTTATGCTGCCTGCCCATACGTTCACACTGAATCGTTCCTGAAATGCGCTCTCTCGAACACCATGAGGATTTTCGACTTCCCACATGTGGCTATTACGACAGTTAAACACACCATCCCTAGAGAAGGTCGCCTCGTCAGTGAAGAGTATCAGTTGAAGAAATGCAGGATCCTCTGCACAGCGCTGAAGTATCCACTGACAGAAGTCTACACGTGGCGCAAAATCGGCTGGACCAAAAGTTGGAACTCGCGCAATATGCTATGGATGCAAAATGCTATGGATGCAAGTGTTCTTGATGGAGAACCCTGCAAACAGTGGTACTGCTTCCCCTCAAGTCACGTGCCATGCGTCGGGTGCTCGTCGAAGGATCCCGTTCCACTCGTCGAAGCACATCCTCTTCAAACTGCGGAGTTCGTACGCGTCTCGGAGCACCACAGTCTATTCTGTTGACGGTGAAGGTACCTCTTTCCCTAAGCCGACGTTCTAGTCTGGCAAAGATAGTACGTGACGGTACTCGACGATATGGAAAGCACTCGGCGTAAAGAAGACGCGCACGCCTTCCATGACGATGAGCTTCGCCATAAATTAATAGCATTTCTGCGTACTCATCAAACGTGAACTCGGCCATTGCATTAAACTGCACGATCAGATCACGAGAGACTGTTCTCTGGCCTCGATCACAAAGCAAACTGTTGTACGGTGGAGAAGATTGTACTGATAGGTGTACGTCACGTTATGTGCAGGGGCTCGCAGCGTGAACATCATACACGCCAGTTGGAAAGCCATGTGAAAATGCTTGTTTTTGTTGAACCAATTTGCTGAGCTTGTTGATAGATACACATTCTGGTAAAATGGGATACGAAGTCAGAACCAGGATTGGACATGTGAAGCACTCGGTAGGTAAAACCGGTACGAACTGTTTATTATACACGTTATTCCTTCAAATTTACTTTTCTTCCTGCAATGCACAAAAGTGTTGTATTGTCTGCTTCATTTCTCGATTATGTTACGTCGAACACACACACATTCCACTATGAACAACAAAAATGGCAAATTGTGGTTTTGGCTCAGCTCGTGATGATTACTGCGTGTCTTGTGACAACCTTGAATGATAAGGCTCGTATGGTTCAGTCTTCATTGTGCCATCATGTTGTTTCCCGTCGACAAGCATTCATAAATAGAAATAGTCCAATACTTCATGCATTCATATTAATGTCTTCCACGATCTGCACATGTGACACAATGCGTGCGTGCGTGAATTGTTATTAACGTCCTAAACGAGCTAAAGAGCTTCTAAGGACGGAACCTACAGCTTTACGTGGGTTCCGACCCACATGTGTCCCCACCGGGAATCTAACCCGGGACCCCTTTGTTAGACGGAAGCGAGCGTTACCACTTACCCACAGGGGACACGTGCAACAATGAGTGGCATATCTCAAGCTTTGACATTCGTTTCAAAATTGTACAAAACCGCCTTCTGTCTTGGCCCTCTTCACTCGTTCTTTGAACTCGGGATGTAACAATTACGTTCCGTCATACCCTAGGCACACTCTCGGAACCAGAAACACACTTCGAAACTACATACTACTGTATTTGTTATTTATGGCCATTACGTATCTGAAGCTCCGGTCGGGATAGATAAGGGCCCACGATTTGGAAAGCAACGGCCCTGGCCTTACAGAAGGTATCTCAGCATGTTTCACCTACACCAGTGAAACTTTCCGTCACGATGTTCGGTCGCAGTAGGGTTCGGACACACATACCGCGTGGCAGGCAGGCACACAAAGTGCTTCATTCATTTTGCATGTCACTCAATGACGTTCTCTGTTAATGCAGATAGCGTACATCGCAAACACAAATACCACATGCCTGTCTTGAATGATATGTGTGACTTTTTTCCATAGTATGTACTTAGGACAGTCTACTGTAAAAGTGTTTCAGGTACACCCAGTAGAGTTGCAGAAAGTCAAGAGTTTAGCTGCATGGTTTGAATGGATGCCAGTTGTTTTCGGAGCAACCCAGGGTGGTTTGGTAACAAACTTTGATTATTATGTAACATGAATAGAGTCCAGTCACATTTTGCACAATGATTCTCGGCTTAATACTACTAGTATCATTTGTTACTCACACAGGTTAATAATAAGACTAAGTTTTGTACTGCTTTTGCGTGTTTCACATGTACGTAGAACCCTCAGCAAATCAACTATCTTTCATGTGACATTTCAAAAACGTTATACACTTGCAACTTGTTTACTGGTAGTTATGCAACCACTCATAGCAACCCCACAATTCTCCATATCTTTGATTCTGTTTGCACTATCGAAGTGGCACAGGCGAATTCTACTTTAATATTACATACTCTTTCCTTTCCAGCTCATTTTCACCGATCTTTATTTGCAAACATAAGCGGGAATCTCTCACTTCCTTTGGGGAATCCCTTGCGCAATTGTTCTGGAGTTTTCATTTTGATATTTTTGGATGCAACGCATATGACTTCCTTTATGAAATTCCACGCCGCCCGTGTCACGGCCATTCGTCTTTGTGCTATAGCGTCTCAAATTTCCGTGCCGCCAAATTTCCCACGCCCATAACCCGTAAAGGACGCCGCTTTGCGATTTGTGTCCATATAGTTTTTTGTTTGTTTTGATGTCTACTTTCAACTCCCAAACGCTGTCATAGGAATTACGGAACACCCTGTATATATATATATATATATATATATATATATACTTTTTTAATTCGTGTAAATACGAAAGTTTTCAAGATATTTTCATGAAATTTTCGATAATTGCTCACAAAATCCTGAAGATTTGGCCCTGTGAAAATATTTTCCTAAACTAAATTTTAATCCCTCAGTCCCTCTTTTGTGATTCAAACTCAAACGTGAACCTCGCTTCCTTCTCTAATTTTATTAATTAATACGAAGAAATAAGTCAGGCGTTGATTTCTGTCTATAAAATATTGTAAGACCTCTCGATCTCGATCTACTTCACTCTTTAGTTTGAACCTCCAAAAGTGGGGGTAAAAATTCGTTTCACAGTGTCAAAAGTGGGTATTGTGAGTAATTGTAGACAATTTCACCAAAATATCTTGAAAACTTTCGCTGTTACCGATCTGTTTCTCAGTTACAGGAATTAATGAAGAGCCTGTATATTAAAAACGTGGTATTTAGGACAAGAATGGGTACCTAACTTTTTACTGAGAATGACTTGATATAAAGTGCATAAGAAAAATTGAAGCGAACATTTTGACACTGGTTAAATCAAAACTTGGGCAGTCTCTCGTAACGTTTTAAATCTTTTTTTTCTTTTTTTTTTTTTGTGTGTGTGTGTGTAATATTTGCTTTTCATTTGGAAACATGACACTTGATTTGCTGTATTTGTTAATAAATATCCTAATTATACTATCGAAAAACTATTCAACAAATTACAATATGCTTAGTAATTATAAAAACAAGTGAAATACCGTACCTTCTTTGAAATTTATTGCTTTAAGATTACAAAACCCTGGTTAAATTTATTTTTCCAACTCCTCTCGTGACCCCCTCACATAGAACCCATGAGCCTCACGTTGAGAAACACTGACTTAACGTAACGTAACTTACATTTTTTTTTTACGGAAAACCAATGAATAAGCACCATTTCATGAAACAGAATAAGAATGCTTTCAATAAAAGACATGGATCTCAGCTAAGGCAATACGCTGCTCTTCAGGACTTGATGTCTACTTTTACTTGTTTTTCCCTTAGCCACACCAGGCAAATGGCGGGGTGGTGCCTTCAACTTAGGCCCTGGCCGAAAGTTTCCCATATCCTTTCCCCTCCCCCAATCCCGGCCTGAGCCTTAGATACCTAAAGGCTATAAATAAACTTCAAATCTGTATCAAAATACGCTATATAAATAGATAATCAATTTCCAAAAAGTGACATGGTCCTCCAAGGCTGAAATGCACCGCTACGAGTCGAAACGTACAGAATGTTTTGAGTAGAATTGTAAAATAAGACAGGATGATGTGCCCTTGGAACATATCTTGTGTTTTGTACTATTTGATAGAATTGTCATGGACTTTGTCCCACTGGATGATCGATAAAATAAGAATTTTGCGTTTTGTAAATGCGTTTAAAAGTATCATTTTTTTATCCGTATTAAGTATAACATTAATATACAGTTTTGATACACCAAGTAAATTAATTTGTCCTTCGTTCTAGTTACATGGTTTCATGTTCTATAGTATACAAAGAGTACATTATTATCCCCGGTTCCAAGATGCATCACCATTTGGGATATTTTTCCTGTGTCTTATAAACTACATCCGCGAAGTACCTCACAAATATTGGTTTAATAATGAACACAATGCAAAGTCCTGCTTGTCTCAGTGTATACTGTACTAATTTTAGCGCTCTATAGCGGTATTTTGCATATTTATAATTCTTCATAAAACAGGGATTTCATCGTAACGGGTGTTACGCTCGGACACATTCAAACATAAATAAATATCACTAATGAAGAAATAATATTAATTATGACACCAATGTTAAAAATAACTTATCCAGGTTTTATTTTTCTTCCAATTACAATTTGTGGTCTCCTTTTAATTTTCTTGCAATATCAAAACGAAGGCATAACGGGTTGTACTCGCTCAAGGTTCATTCGCTACGTGACAGACGGAGATTGGAAAAATATTGAACAAGACGGACTGTCCTGCTGCACACAGTGTTTATGGTATTATTTTGAGATGCTCGTAGCGGTGCTTATACATGTTTATCAGTTTTGAACAAATCCGGTAAGCATAAATATACGCAACAATAAGCACACTGGATGAATGATTCATTTGTGCATTTGGGATTTGGGGAACTCGAATCTTCTGTTTTCCAGAGAACATTGTCAGAAGCATCAAAGAAATCACAGTTAACGAAGAAATAATCTTTTTTTTTAGGTATGTTTAATCACGTTTTTGAATATTAGAGCACTGAACTGATTATGGATAAGTGCGTGAAGATTGATGATAAGCATTACGGCTCTGCAGGTCTATCTATATCACTCACAAAAGAGTTCGGAGAAAAATTAAATATAGATACGTTCTTTGAAATAGCGATGTCATAATTCAAATGATTTCTTCTTTAATTATGTTTATTTTTGTTTGAATCTGTCCTAGCGTAACAGCCATTACTCTGAAATCTCTTATTTACAAAGACTCATAACTATGCAAATTAATGAGCCACTAAAATTAGTACAATACACACTGAGACAAGCAGAACTTTGCATTGTGTTCAATATTAAACCAATATCTGTCAGGCACTTCGCGGATGTACCTTGTTAGAAAACAGAGTAGCGTTCTAACAACTTAGCTCTTTCCGGTCCTTTGCCGGGATTATATCGCCGCCTATTTCATTGTATGCTATCATATTTTATGTATTTTCATCATTTTTTAAATAGAGAATAAAAATGTAATTCACCATCCTGACTGGGCTTTTCCCAGGGGTTTTTCTCAATCACACCAGGCAGATGCCAGGATGGTACCTTCAACATTGGCCCTGATCATCACCTTCCCGAATCCTTTCCCCTCCCCTAGCTCGGCCTGACCTAAAGGCAATAAATAAATAAAATTTAAAGAAATGACATGATACCAGGTTTAAATCAACAGCTGAAAATTTTCCGTAAATTCCTGCCAAATTAAATTTGACCAGAGTAAGACCGTGGCCATCCAAAATATTGGACCGCACAGAGTTAAGGAAAGAACTAATTTTCTTTTATTGATAAAGGACCAATGTACCTTAGCATGCATTCAACGACGTAGTTGGATTAAACATTATTGAGAAATCAGAAATGTTAAAAAAAAACTGCCCCAAGGTGCAGTAAATTCCCCTATCTCGATATAAAGTAATATGCCCCTCCTAATTTCAGTTAATCTAAAAACCCTTCTTCCCTGATTTAAAACTCCTGGACAATCCAGTTCTTACAAGGTAGTAAGTGAAGCAATTTTTTGGCCCACTACTTGGCGTCGAGTACGTAACAATATCAATTTGTTGGCAACGTGAATAGTAAGAGGTTGGCAACCCTGTCAAGTAAGCCATGATAGAAGGAAAGTTACGAGCAAGGAGGTGTTCTCTGCGAAAAAAAAAGTTAAAGAAAAAGAAAGAGGAGAAAAGGCAAGAAAAAGATGGCAATTGCACGTGCAAGCTCTATATTTAGCGAGGAACTACTTTTAAGATGAGGAGGCCTCTTTCTTCCTTGGATCCGGATTCCAAGAAAATAGTCGTCGATGAAAATTCCGGCAGTCGACGCAAACTTCCGCTACATATCTCGTCCGTCTATCTAGGAATGGGATTCTCTGGCTATTTCTTTGTTGTTGTACCTCCTTTCTTTCTCATATTTATCTTAGTTTTACATTCAACAGAATAAAATCTCTCCTCCCCCTTTCTTTTCCTTCAATCCCTACATCTTTGCCTGTAAAACTTCTTACTCTTGACCCATAATCAAAATCATACGTTTAACGTACAAAATGACATAAATATTGCTTTTAGGTGGTTCAAAAGGACTAATATATCCTATGAAATATAGTTCTCATACTCCCTTATCGAGCGGTCGTAGCTCAGTTGTTAGAGCGTTCGCTTCACATTCCGGAGGTCTTGGGTACGATACCAGTAGCCGACCATCCTGACTGAGGTTGTTTCAGAGTTTTTCCTCAGTCATACCAGGCAAATACCGGGATGATAACCTAAACTTACACCCTGGCCGACTCCTTCATGCATCCTTGCCCCTATCTTATCCCGGATTGAGCCATAAATGTCTAAAGGCCAAAATATAAATAAAAACATACTCCCGGAAGATAAAAAATACCCCCTCTCCGAAGGGGGTTCTTTGATCAAAAACATTACACCTGTTTCAGCTATAATCAAGTCATTGTGGTTACTAGAGATGTATGAAAGAAGGTTTGATAAGCTACTACTGGGTCTTTAGCAGTGATTCTGGCAAACCCTGCTAATAGTGAGGGTCACCCTCCCAAATTCACGAGCAGATACCCTTATCATTAAAATGTTTACGGTAAAAAATCGATAGAAACAATAGTAAACTATAGTTACGCTCTCCCAAATTTGTCTTTACGCTTCTCAAACCGAAAATCCTTGCAGAATCCAGTCTTAAAAAACTGTCGGATAAATTTTTCGTGCTCTACAGGGGTAATACCCCCGGTCACCCTCTAAAAACATTGATTTTCACGAAAAAGAAAAGCTTTCTATGTACCAATAAACAGATAGTAAAAAAATAACAATGTCTTATGACAACCCATCGAGGCACAAACGAGAACTTACATCTCATGAGGGCGAGGACCAACATCCATGGCGACGATACAAGTGAATAAAGGTGATGGTAAGGTGAACACAGACAAGCTATTCATAGAAATCACTCCACTGTGATTGAACGGACACTGAGTAACTTTGCAATTTCGCAGCTAATTTGGCATGACATCATAATAGTAGTCGACTGCAATCAGTGGTACACCAGTTCACCAATGATCATTTTTCAGAGAAATCGTCCACACTGCGCATGTGGTATGTCATTTTTGACAGTAATTTCTACCACAGAACAGAATCCCATTCCTATGACGTCATGAGTATTCACCGCTCCACTCTCTCTCTCTCTACATAAAAGGCCTGAACAGGCTGAAAATATATGGCGCCCGAACAGGGACAGTAAACTTTCATGATTCGTTGCTGGGGCGAAAGGAACGGCGAAAGATAGGTGAGCTGTAATTGGCTCCTTGAAATCAAATTCTACAATCACAGAGACTCTTCCTCGCGGCTATACGCTCTTTGTAGTTCAGGTTCTTCCATTCATGGTGGCGTAGTCAAGAAAACGTTAATATCAGCGGCATTGTATACCTGCAACTTCCAATAAAATGCCTGCAACTTTATAAATATGTTGTTTTTTTGTTCATCCTCCTTGTATCTTAGAAAAAAAAAATTTTTGCATTAGCATTGTGCGAGGGTATTACAAAAGAATGTATATTTAAAAGCTCTGAAAACATTTCAATATCCCTTGACCTTTGAAGTAATATATCTTCTTTGAGGCTGCTGATAGTGTCCTAAAACTTTCACGGTCATCCTTACGTGCTACAAAACTAATCAAAGCATTCTGAATACTCTAGAAACCCCTTTTCTTTCGTATACAACAACGTTGTGAGAAGAATTTTCCAAATAAGTTTGTCTGAATTCTCCATCACTGCTGCTTTGATGAGTTTTCACTTCGAAGAGTGTAATGTAGCGTTTCCAACAAAATGTCAATTGCAGTCACTTCCTAATGGCAATAAGATATTTCTCGTAATATATATGCTAGCATGTATACTCGTATACTATAGTATCTTAAAGGAAAAGGAGGACAAAAGAGGACTTCACTGAAAAAGACCCAGGGAAGAAGAACGCCGCTTAAAAAGAGGGCATGTCCGGGAAAAAAGAGGACGTCTGATAGCCCTAGGAAACTCGGGGAGGTCATATCAAGCAGTGGATAGAAGTTGAGAACGATTCTCTTGTTGAAACGTTCCTTGATAACTCGAGAAAAATTCACAACACCAAGGAAACTTCGATTGTAATTTTCAGGTTCTATATCTTATTAGTAACCCGGCCTCGAGAACTCTTCGTAGGAGGGTTACTTTTCCACCTCTGGTGTTAATACTCCCCATTCATTCCTCCGAAGAAAAAACGGGTATACCTGCGGACAAACCCGTGACTCCTCGCATCTAAACCGAGAACGTGACTGCTATTACAAGCAGAGCTGAAACAGGGTCACTTTTGGTTACCCGTAAATAGGTTATCAGATTGACACGGTGACTAGGTCCGAAACTTGACCCAAATGACTTTGTGATCCAGTAACCTGATAATCGAATACTGACTTACGCCTGAGAACACACGACTACTACCTTGAACGGTTATTTACACACTTCTGGGTGTATTTTTCGAGGATATGGGACTATTTCCATATGTTATTACTATTACCAACCTCGGTAGCCAGATAGGCTAGCGCGCTGGGCCACCATGCATGACGTTGCGGGTTCGAATCCCACCTGTGGCATTGATGTTTGTGGATCTTAAACTTATTGCATTTATATCATCGTGACGATTCGGAGTCCATAGTTACTAAAATGGCCCATATAAAATAAAGTTTACCAAAGTTTATTATTACTATTGTTCGGAACTTTTCAGCGTCGAATTTTTCGTGCTCTTGGGGTAAAACCCTTGTCTCAGTCATTATCTGAAAGAAACACTGTTCCGGGCCACGGGGTCAGGCCGGGTCCCAATCCTAGACCCAGTCCAAAACTTAACCCGTTTCATCTCTGATCACCAGAAGATGATCCCCATACTCTTTTTCGGCACACTGGTTATCTCTCTCAGAAGCTACTAACATGATGACTGAACACTTTATTTAAAAAGTCCACTGAAAGTTATCGAATCATTTTATCTTAAACTTTTTACTTTCTGCAAGGATAAAAATTGCAGACATGACATGGTCTCTCAAATTACTGGAATGAACTTCCACAACTTCTTTTTATCCTTCTTTCCTTCTTTTACATAAAAGAAACTCTCTTCAAAAAGAGTCAGAACTGAGAAAGTCAAAAAAAAAAGAGTTTGCGTCATGAGACGCACGTCATCTCTGTCTCTTTTTCAACAAAAAGCGACGCGAGGTAGGAAGAAGAGCCCCCGCATTGACGAGAACTTTCAGTAGGCGTTCCAGTTCCCGCTTCGGGAAGTTTCACTACGGATGGAGCAGGGGGCTTGAAGCCAACTACTATCTTGTTGTACACATAACTTTACCCAAAAAGACATGCATATTCAATATATACGGCCAGCACGTCATCCAAGAGACCCAAACATGAAGCTTCATGACGAAGAATAGGTATTATATGTCACCGTAATGTGTTACTTTCGTAAACCTTAATATATAGCTGCTATGTATATGCTGTTAGCTAGAAACAAGCGCATTTCCCTCACTATGCATGCTAGAAATAACTAGGATGGACAGTATGACAAGTAAATTGATTAGATCTCAAACAAACTTAGAAGATGTGGTCAAAACTGTGAGGGTGAATTGGAAAAATAATTAAATAAATAATCTGGAAATAATATTTTATTCTATACATTCACTCTTTCAGTAACTCCATGTTTACAATTACATTGAATTTTACGTTATCAGAGTGAAAGAGTTTTTACGTATTTTCATATTATCGCAAGGGAGTTTGAGCGGAAAGGATTTAAATGACTAACACAAAAATATGATAATGCAAATCATATTTGATCAATAATAGTAACGGTTACATTACGGAAACAATATCATCGATACACGAGAGCCAGTTAAATATAACACGAATTTTGTTCAAACTAATAATATGTTTCGAAAGTACTTTTACATAATTGTTCTACATCGTGTCCATTTATTTACGACTACACACTTTTCCTAAGTAGATCAACAGTTTTCTGATTATATTTTCATAAAAAGTATTGAGACGTATACGAAGATAATTGTGCACAAATTCTTCAAACACTTCGTCACCGCAAGAACGTTGCTCCCCCTAACGCTTTCTTTAGCCGCTCACACAAATAATAGTCACTTGGTGCCAAGTCGGGGCTGGCTGTAAGAAGAATGTTCAACAGTGACCGAGTGGAGTTGTTACATATTTACTTGCAGTATGGGGTGTAGCGTTACCGTGAAGAAGAACCGTTACCATGCTGGTTCTTGGTCGATGTGTGTCAGTCTTTGAACTTCGTTATGACCACCAGAGAACGATTTGTGCCAAGCAAACATTTTGTGTTTCTGAGACTCACCACCAAACTGTGCAGGTAATCTTGGCAAAATTTCCCTTAGTTCAATGTTTTCATTTATATTAATACTAATACGCTGAGCAACGGCACTAGGTACTACTATTCGCTCGCTCATTCTGTCATTAACTAACAGCGTAATGGCACGGGGTACACATAACTACATACAGGGAATCTAGACACGTCCACAAAGCCTCGACACCATACGTTCACGCATTCTGTTGCTACACAGAAATTCTACTTTATATTTGACTGCCCCTCGCATGTACTGTATGGTATATAGACAAAGATGTAAACAATCTCTGACGAAGCTAGTAGTAACACTGCCGAAACATTCGTCGGGGTGGTTAAAAGACAAATCGAAAATTCCAAAATTGTTCTTTTCTTATATTTAAAAGAGAAGTTCTAATGTAGAACAAAAGAAGATTATGTTTATTTGCATTATTTAACTTTTATCTTCCCGCTGTTAAAAAAAAAAAAACACTTTCTTTAAGCAATGTAACAGAAAGCAGGATGATACATGTTCCACGACAGGTGTCAGAATCATCACTTTCATAACAACTTTTATTTTTCTTCTCGGCTATAAAATATCCAAGATATACGACTTGTGTAATTATCCATATAGGCCTGAGTGTATATGTGTGAGTGTTTTGTGTGTTGAAAAACACTGCTAGAATATTTTCACGCTTCAATTGAAGTAAATGATGTTCCGTAGAAAGGTTCAGTTGATCTGACCCACCCCTTTCCTCTTACCGTTCCAAAATAGTAATAATAATAATAATAAAAAAAGATCCTACAACTTGTGTTCTATATAGTAGTACGACATTGCAGATGACCGCCTTGCAGGACCACCCAAGCATCGACGTCAGCAAAGGCGACTTCGAATTGGCTCGTCATCGCTCACTACGCACGAAAAAGGCGAAAAGGAATTTTTAGAAGAGAAAAAGGAAAGACTACAGCAGTCCTTAAGCAAGCCTTGATACATAACCGTGTAATTTTCCATTGGAAGGTAATCAATTTTTTCTGATCTGGCAGAAGAAACCATTTCCGCGCCAGCCATTTCTTTACAACACGCACACAAACTCAGTTGGGTCTGCTTCTGTTTTGAGTTGTAAACTCAGTTAGAATACTTGGTGTGTTCATCGGAGAATAGTTGATGTGTTCATCGGGGAATAAAATATCCGTTAGTGGTCCACGATGTTCGCAGCTTTACGGAATTAACCTTTTGCGAATCGTAAATGAAACTAAGACGGGGAATAAACGAAAGCATAAAATTAAAGAAACACAACAACTCAGAAAGAAACTAAGAAAAAAAAGTCAGCGGTGCAAAACATCTTTAAAAGATTTGATAACAATCAAACGATTTCACGTTCATGCCCTGAAACAGGAGTTTCATGAAGTCAAAACAGAAACAAGAAAAGAACTGTTGTCTTCATCATTATGAATAATGCCACAAAGATGAGATAAATACGAGGGTGTTACCAAATAATCAGTAGTTTATTTTTAGTCAACAAAAAGGAGAAGACATGTGATTTTTCAACGTCTGGGAAGTCGGAGGGAAAGAGATCATTGGGAAGACTTAAGACATCGTTCTTCACGAGGTAGATGTTCATGATGAAAACTGGCTTCATATTGACAAGGACGGGCGCTCCAATGGCGAGCGTTGGTCACTGCGGTGATGAACTTGTGAGTTCCGTAAGCAATAGAGTTAGTTAGCTAGCCCTCTTGGTTGTCGATACAACTCTTGCCGAGCTGCTGCAACTTTTACAAGCCAATCAAAGTAATAGCCCTCGAAAGTCTGCCATTTTTCCTCATTACATATGACGTGAGTGTCTATTGAGTAACGCTTCCTGGTGTGGTCAGATTTCAACTTAGAAAATAAATGAACGCCACCGGGTGCCACATCAGCTGAGTACACTGGATAGGGGAGCACTTCAAAGGTACACATGACTGTTAGGTTGCTTGTCATGATGATTTCGTAATACAAAACATTAGGAAACGTAGCACCCAACGGGCGGATTTTTATTCGTGTTTAATTCGTGCACCAAACAGTGATCCACAGATTGAGATGGCAGTGATATTCATTCTCTCAGCTACGTGCGATTTAAACTTATCATCTCAGCAGTGAACACATCAGACAAAATTTCTGAACATGGATCATCTATTGTATTCAGTCCATAGCTTTTATATTAACCGATCCTATACAGTAGTTAAGAATACTTAAACTCAAACTCAGTAACAATATTTTCTTAAGTAGCACCTAAACTCGGTTTTACTTTCATCATTTTCAAGATAACGAAGCACGGTGAAAAGACATCACAAATACGCCCGCGTAACCGAGCTTCGATGGGAACACCTGACGAGCAACGAGTAGAACTTGCTCACCACGAACAGTCAACAACATACTGCCATTCGGAATTTTCCCGCTTTGCAACTAACCTCAGCTCCAACCACCTTATCAGTAGTTCAGCATGAATCCAGAGATAATGTAATTTATTGCTGGCGCAGCCCCAAGAAATGTTAACTCCCATATTTGAAGAAAGCGGAGAAATATTTGACTCCTATATGCACGATTCAAAAACATGATTCTTCAAAAATTCCCTAAAAATGTCTAAAATGACAGGAAATAACATTAAAATAATCCCCTTTAAATGTTTAAAAAAAAGATTAAAAACTTCAAAACGGCGAATACTGACCAAAAAATAAATTAATTTCTGTAATCAACAGCTCGTATGAAGGATGTGCTTGTATTTGCGTGCAATGCATACGACATAAGGAAAAGAAAATGACATGTCATCAAAATCCTCGCCCTGATTAATGATATGTAGACCATGGTTGAAACTGGGAGTGGCAAGAAAGAGGTTTGGGAAATGGCACGTGTAGATCTGGAGCTAGAAACATTTCTTTCTTCCTAGTAATAAAATGTTTTGTGTCTGTTTCCTCATATGTTACGAAATTATTTCCACACGAGAGAGAGAGAGAACAGAGAGAAAGAGAGAGAACTCTCAGTACTTTAACAGAACTTTCTGGCGCCAACTTATTGTTTTTTAGAGAGTGCACAAGGGAAAATAATTAAAATTCCTGCTGTGGTAGATTTATTCTTGATAGAAAACCATAGCCTTTTTCTTTCATTAAAACTTGATTCACAGTAATTAAACCTCTGTCTTTCTCCCTTCCTCTCCTTGCAATCTCTCTAATCTCTACACTTTGCATTCTTCGCAGACTCAAATACAAAAACTGAAATAAACATAATACGTATAAGGTGTTCGCTATTCGCTCTATTCGTTATAATACATGTTAAACCCAACAGATGGCGGTAGTTGTGTATTATGCAGAAGATGTATAAAGAGTGTTTTAAACAGAAGCCAGTAGAGGAAGGCGCCAGTGTTTTGAACAAGTTTGAGTAGAATGGAATGTATGTTGTTCCTATTGGGCTGTTATAAATCACGTAAGAATTATGACGTAATAATTTATGTAAATAAGGTAGCATTGATTATTGTTCCTAATAGTGCATTTTTTAAAAATTTCGTTGATTAATTAAACATTCCATGCCGTTTAACTTTTTACGTTAATTTTGCAAAAACATATTTTATTGTGTCAAGAGTAATTAATGAGTTTGACTAAACAAGATGGCAATCCTTTTATCTCCCTGAAATGTAAATTTAATTTCATATTCAAGGACACTCTTGTGTATGATTCCTTTTTCATTAAAAACAACTTTTAACATAAAGTTTGTCATCAAATTTCACATTAAGTTTAAATCTATCAAATTTATTACTTTTTCTTGTTTGTTTTTCATTCAAATTAACATTTTATGGAATTTTCTTTACGTGTGGTTTAAAAAAAACTGCAAAATACACTATTAGTATTGTAAAATGTAATTCTTGTGTGTTTTCCAAACATAAAATATATACATAAATAAATAGGCCGTATTTGGTACCCCGTCACCCAATGTGGTCTAAACATCCCTATTGTTTAAATAATTCCGTACCCCCATTAATTAATGAAAATATTTCCTCCTATATTGTCAAGGTTACTTTCTAATAAATGTATCTTTTGACCATGCCCATCAGAATTCCATTTCACTCGAACAAACACTTCAAAACAATTTCCCAAAGCTTGAGTAGACCGTATTAGGTTCCTGTATCGTATATTCACTTTACATTAGTGGCGAAGCGTCGTATTTTACTCCTGACATACAACGGAATAACACTTGAGGCGAAATGCACTGGCGCAGCGAATGTTTGTATTTTTTTCTGGTCCCATCACTGCAACAGCCCCCATCCACGAATTCATTAGCTGTTTATAGAAGGGGTATCTGGAGACTGGGTCAGTAGTTCGCAATTTTTTCATCATTTTTAGGTAGATTTCGAAGAAAATATACCTATTGAGATAGGTACGATATGAAAGTGTGTGTATATATATATATATATTAACACGCTAGCGGCCATAATTTTGAAGATATTTGAACCAAATTTTTATATGTTGTTTCTAGGCTTAATAGCTCGGAAGCAAAATCGGTCGCCATCTTGGATCCAAAATGGCCGCCGAACCCATTGTTGTATAGAATACACAGCCTAAACCGCTGGGGCTATTGAAATCAAATTTGGCATAAAGGTACAACATCACTTTTTGATTATGAAAATGTTACCTAATGAGTTCAAAGACGCCATCTTGGATCCAAAATGGCGGACCTAAAAATCCATTTTCCACACCGTTTGAGCTAGAGATACGAAATTTGGCATAAAGGTGCATTATGACGAGTAGCTTAGGGAAATATCACAACATTTGGGAAAAGTCGCCATCTTGGATCCAAAATGACCGCCCAAAATCCCATTTTGCACACCGTTTGAGCTGGATAAATGAAATTTTACTTGAAGTTTTACTATCACAAGTAGGTCACGACAAAATAAGAAAACTTTCAAAAAGTCGTCAACTTGGATCCAAAATGGCCGCCCCAAAAACCCAATTTCCAAATCATTGAAGGTAGAGAAACGAAATTTTCAATGAAGGTATATGACCAAGATTAATTTACAATAAATGGGGCAAATCTTCCCTTTGGGGGCGCAGCCAACCGTGGGAGGGTGAAGATGTACTCCGTGGTGGTGTAGTGCTGCAGGGAGATTTTGGTTAAGATAAAGCAGGCGCATCCTCTCAAAAGCACTGAAGTTGGGGGGCGAGCCCCTGCTCCCAGCGAAACTTCGAAATCTACCTCAGCCTGTAGGCCTACCGAAAGGGATTTTTTTTGACATGTTGGAAGCCTTTGTAGTGACTATTCTAAGCAGTAAATGAAAATTCCAAAAGTATGAATTTGAATCTCTGGGTGAGGAACTTCGGCATAAGTTTCCAAATTTGACAAGTGTGAAAAGAAAACCAGTCCAATGTCTAAACTGTGGGCAAACAGAAGCAGCAAGAAGTTTTAGCCACTCAGTAATGGAAGATAATTTCCGGTGCCACTTACTGCATTATCGGAATTTCGGAATACCAGAATCTTAAGAGTTCCGGATTACAGATTTGACAATGGACATCCAAAGAACACTCCACAACAGGTGCGCACCGAGAGGGGCGTTGGGGGTAATTGCCCTCCCGCTAGATCCTCATTGATATAGCCATTCTAAAAAAAAAAAAATCGGCGTGAGTAACGTATGAGAATCCTGCTGGCATCGCTGGGAGTGCTTTGCTTTTTAACAGTAATAATAAATACTTATTATTACCAGGTGTGTGCGTAAGTTTTTGCCGGTTTTTGTGGTAAAGAAAACACGTAATTTTCAAGGGAAATTAATTTTGTTTTATTCAAAATATTGGCCATCGGCTTCTACACATTTCGCCCATCTTTCAGGTAATTGATGCATACCATGCCAGAAAAACTGCTTCTCTTTTGCGGCAAACCATTCGTCGAGCCATTTTCCAACGTCTCCGAAATTGATGAAGTGCTGCTCTGCGAGCGCGTGCCCCATTGATGCGAAGAGGTGATAGTCAGATCGCGCCAGGCCTGGGGAGTACGGCGGGTGCGGAAGGATGTCCCATCCAAGCGATTTCAAGGTGTCTTTCACTGGTTTTGCTGTGTGAGACGGCGCATTGTCGTGTAATACAATCACTTTGCCGTGTCTTCGGGCCCATTCCGGTCGTCTTTCGATCAATGCGTGACTTAAATAAATCATTTGTTGGCGATAGCGTTGTGCATTAACGGTTTCGCCGGGCTTCAAAAGTTCATAATACACAATACCGCTCTGGTCCCACCAGACACAAAGCATGGTCTTCTTGCCGAAGCGATTTGGCCTTGGTGTTGAAGGACCGGCTTCGCCAGGTGAAAGCCACGAATTTTTCCGCTTCGGGTTTTCAAAATAAATCCATTTTTCGTCACCCGTCACAATTCGATATAAAAATGATTTTCTTTCGTGGCGTTGAAGCAGCATTTCACAAGTGACTTTGCGATTTTCCATTTGACGTTCATTCAAATCGTGTGGGACCCATTTACCCAGCTTATTGATCTTCCCCATTGCTCGTAAACGTCTGCTGATTGTTTCTTGTGACACATTTAATGCTTTTGCCAATTGCTGTTGAGTTTGATTTGGGTGGTCCTCCAATAACCCCTGCAATTGCTCGTTTTCGCACTTTTGTGGTCTACCAGAGCGCGCACTGTCTTTCACATTGAAATCACCACTTTTAAATTGTCGAAAGCATGTCTCACATGTTCTAATCGATGGAGCGTGTTCACCATATGTTTCTATCAGCACACGATGACTTTCAACAGCCTTTTTCTTTTGATTAAATAAGAAAAGCAATGAGTGCCGCAAATGTTCTTTTTCAGGCACAAACTTCGACATGATCACTGAACGATAAAGCAAAGATGCTAGTGTTTGGCGGACTCAACTTGTGTGTGTTTGTAGTTTAATGTCAGACGAACAAAATGACGTATGTGTCAAATGAATACGCTGCGTACTTTTCGCTGGCGCCATCTCTTAGTTAAACCGGAAACTATTTATGCATACACCTGGTATATACATGTGTATGTTCTATGGGCACAATTTATAGTCAAGCCGAGCTACGATGGACAATCTATATCTGCGATTACTTGATATACCAATGCATATGTCTAGACCCATATGGAAACATCTTTTATTTGTATCACATATCCACCAAAAGGAAAGATCTGTCATAGCCCTAGCTAACACACAATTCCCTTTACTATTTTACATATTCAAATGTCACGCAATCCCAAGTATATGCATTTCACATTCTATTTAATTGGAAATTATACTTCAACCATATCAAAACACAAGTTGCACAATATAAAAACTAAGATATCGTCACAACAATTCTAACTATATAACAATGTCAAGTTTTTTTGTCAGTCATAACTTATCAACCAAAACTTTTGTCACATACCTTGAATCTACAATTATAAACTTTGCTGTAAAAATAGTTCAATTTTACACCATATCAACTCACTTCCCCTTCAAAAGAATGAGCTTAGATCATCTATCAGTCACAAACATCTGCTTTGCACTAATGTACCAATCAAAGTATAATTGTTCCATAACGTCAACTTAACCCAAAACTGTAACTATTCAACTAGAATTGTTCCATAAAAGCTGACTTTACTAGAATTGACAAATTTGCTTGCTAAAAGATACTGTCATTGATTTCGACATAAAATATCATTTTATCAACAAAGTTCAATAAACATACACAGTTCAAGTAATCAGAAAACTCACCATCACAACAAATCACTTCCCTTAAATCTGAATGCATCCCTACTTACAGAGCGTTATCAATATACATACAAACATCCTTTTTACAAGGCTTACAAAAACCATTCAATAAACAATGCTTCTTTCGTCTTAATTTTTGGACGTCTTTCACCATATTATTTGTTCAAACTCTCTTCAGTCTCTTTTTTAGTATAACTTACTCCCTACTCTGCGGTTCAATAGGTTCCTTCCTCGTCGATTCCTGTTCCGGTTCCGGTGCCAACCAACCATATGATTCCAAAATGTCACTTTCTTTATTCTTTTCTACCGAATACTCTCTCTCGTTTTCACCTGGCCTTCTTGTGAAAAAGTTTCTGTATCATTGTTAGATACTAATTCTTCTGTTAGCTTCGGTATTCCTGATTCCAATAATCGCTCTTGTGTTGAAGATTCTTTCTGTTGAATATCTTTTGTAAATAGACTACTTACATTAGCTTTAAACTGTACCCCTTGTGGCAGAGAGAAACTTTGTAATTGTTCGATTTTCATAGTCGTGACTTCCAACGCTTTGACTACCTGTTCTACTTGTTGTTCCAACTTGATTATCAAAGATGTATTCGTATCAGGATTTTTCAAAACATTAAGTATCTCTTCTGATTCTTGGTGGCTAACTGGTACCTTTTCTAGGTGTGTAGTCTCCAAAATGAATTTTCTCCAACCTGGGAAAAATAAATTCAAATCACTTCGTCCCAGGAGCGAATGGCAAAACGTATTTACAAATTTAAAAGGATACATTTTTAATGTTTTTTCCATAAAAATAAGGCACACAAACTTTGGCAATTATAGGTATCTTACCACCAGAAATTGACCTTAAATATGTGTTCTCTGATCATTTGTATACCCAATGAACGGGGCCGTGTATACGTCCATTAGGTTGTAAGAAGTACCTGAGTCCAAAACTACATCAGCGTTACTGCTTTGAATCTCTAGAGAAATTATTAGCTTATCATTAGCTGTGTTCGTAAATTCTTCTGTAATATGACCAACCAAAAGATCACCTATGGAAATTTTTACATCTGTACCCTCATATCCGCGTGGTCCCGGGTTTAATTCCCAGCTGAAGTCAAACTTCGGCGTTCACCCAGCGTCGTGAGGCAAACTGGGGAGTCACGTGAATAAAGACGTGACGGTCAATCGGTCTAGAAAGCCCCTGATATGCCTGTTCGTGGTTAGGTGCGTGCAGTGCTGACCACACAGCCGTCACCTAGGTGGACGCAGTTCCACCAAACGCGGACAGATGGCGTTGTGGCAGGCTCAGGGCCTGTCACGCCAGTGGTTATTATTATTACCCTCATATCAAGTAACAGACTAAGAGTGCATAAAACTCTTAAACATAATAAAGATCTGTGATATAAATAGTGAACAAACACATAAATAATGTGTACTATAGCGCTAGTTACATAAATAGTATTTTTCCATTGTGCGTGAATGGACTAACATAAAACGTGTGAGTAAATCCTTTAGAACAAGTTGCAATATTACCTTATAAGCGACCGTTAGATGGAAGGCTTTTGAAAGATTAGTTTCATTTTACAAATTGTGATTTTTTTATATTTTTTTTAGGTTGGTGTAACATCAGTTTATTTGTTTATTTTTTGTATATTGAGTGCATACGAGTATGCACAGTAACGGAAACTGTTATACTCTGAGACATCAGTGAAAACAACACATATAAGTTTTTTTTGTTTTTTTTTTTATGAAAGAATTTACCTAACCTAAATTCTTCTTACCACGGATTTACCCTTCCCGAAGCTTGGCCCTGGTTCCGCCACTGGTCCACGAGGCCATGAAGGATTTCAGTCGGCGATTTTCTTCATAACAAATTGCATAGTAATTGCTCCGTCTGGCAAGCGGCTGAGAGCAGGATACGATTTACATGGTAGTCCAGAGCAGGGGTCAAATTAAAGCATTAGGTACAATAGTTAAACTTACTATCTACTACGTTGTCAAAGTTTCAAGGGACAGCAATTTTCTTAAATAGCATATCAGTTTCTTTCAGATAGAAGCTAACGTGGGTTGCATTAACGAGATACTGTTGGATTGTGAGAACTGTTTACGATATTCGATTACGGAGACATCTGTGCTTTCCTTGACAATGTGGATGTTACTTATTTGAAAACTAATTGGACAGATATCGCATGTTTGAGAGTTTTAAAGTTACTTACTTTGGTTAATGTTTTATAACATAATGTTCAGTCCAGGAAGCAGATATTATGAACTAATAAATAGCGTTCCCGGAGATGAGTGGTGACGCTCCCTGTCTTCTAGCCAATGGGTCCGTCATTCGATATTGGGTAGGTACCCAAGTGATCCTTCAGACCGTGGGGCCACCTCCAGGTAGAACACTCATCATCATCATCATCAATGCTGGGATGTATCAATATCGATCAGGTCACGTTAGGGATTCTGCCAGGATTTTCAGTTTGAGGGGGTGTAAAGACATAGTTTGGGGGGTTGTAAATAGAGTTTTGTAGTTTCTCTATCAATTTTTAACAGTAAAAATTATAACGCTGAGGTGTGCGCTCGGCGACTTGGAGGGGTGACATTTCCCATTAAGAGGGAGGAACTGGCAGAATCTGGTCAGAGTTCTTTTGAACGAGTTCCTCAACTTTAAGAATTTGGTATGGACCATTAAAAACTAAGCTTTATAAGAACTTGTTTAAGTGATCCGGGATGAATTTTTAAAACATTTTTGAATGATTTGTATCTCTCGTTTGTGATTTGCGTTTATCAGAAAACCATAACTGAACACATTGCCGGAAAAGGAGCACATACGTGAAAAACGCATTTTCATGCAAACACTGAATTCTATCAGGTTAGTTAACAGTTTTAAACCTGATTCTATGCTCTTTATACTGGTGTCATCGATATAAATATTATTTCAACAAAAACTTATTGATGACATAGAACCTAAATCTTTACTAGTTGTTTCCCGAAAATGCGTTTTTGATCTATGTGCCCTTCTTCCGGCAATGTCTTCAATTGCTACTGACTGCTAATGAACGAAATAGGGAGCGAAAATCGAAGAGTTGTGAGATAAAGGTTTGAAAGGATCGAAAATGAATCGCAATTTTTCTCTTAGATAAACTACATATGCGAAATTGAGTGTAGGAAAGCGAACGAGGATGGAACATATCTTTGATCACTTTTGAGCGTTTTTAAAGGTTCACTAAGATTCATAAAAATGGGCGATAAGAATTTTTCTTGACTTCGATTTTTTAAATTTATTTATGGTCTTTAGTCATCTACGGCTCAGCCTGGGATAAGGTAGAAGAAATGATGCGGGAACTTAGGCCAGGGCTTAAGTTCAAGGTACCATCATCGCATTTGCCTGGTAGGACTGAGGAAACACTCAGTCAGGATGGTTAATCACAGGTATCGGACCTCCTGAATGCGAAATCAAAGCTCTACCAACTGAGCTATGGCCGCTCGGTATATTGGTTAAATGCTGATTCATTGTTTTCAACCTTCCAGACTCTGAAATTTTATCATGGTCTACTTTCAGTTAATCTAACTATACAAAGATGTGGATAAAACTAGTTTTTACAAGTAAGAGTGCAGCAAAAGGATCGGGAAGGAATCGACCACGGTCTTACTTAAGGTACCATCCCGGCATTCGCCTGCTGATACGGGGGAAACTCTTGGAGAACTTCAGTCAGAATGGCCGGCCGCGGGATTCGAACTCGCCTGCCTACCAACTGCCGATCCGAAAGACGCGATGTTACCGTCTGGACCAAAGGTGCGATCTTTTAATACATTAATCCATCGATATTTTGAAAATTCGAAATATCAGTATCGAGAAAAATTAAAAATCGAAAAACCGAAAATTAATTTTTCGGTTCGATCAATATTGGATTTCCAACGAGTTTTCGATATGAACAATTTCAATTTCCAACGACTTTTCGATATATCAGTGATATCGAAGTTTGGTATCGAAATTCGCAAATCGCACAACCCTATCAGGGGGACCTTATTATTCTCATTATTATTAACTGTAGTACCAGTAATAATAAGGTATATAAAATAATTTATGACAAGCACCGTTTGCTTTCAAACTGTTTTCTACCTATACCAAAAATAGCAGGTGACTATTTATAACACGAATGGCGTGTTGCAATTTCTATTACGAAGTAACGGCAATTAAGTTGCTTCTCTCGTTTTTCTTCCTAACGCTTGTTTCAGAAACATGTAATTAAACACTGTAGGTTATGGAGGCAAAGTGTCGTAGAAGCCATGGCCATTTTGTCACTCAATTTTCTTAGTTTCCTATCAATTTCCGCTCTCTCTCTCTTCTCAGAACAGTATTCATTAATCCAAGTAATTGCGTTGCATAGTCGAAAAAAGCAACCTGTTTGTACTTTCCGCTAGATAGGGAAGTGTTGGTCTCACACTTGTATTAAAGAAAAATGGAAAATGTTAAGACAGGGAGGGATGTAAACAAGCCATTATGCTATTTCATGATTGCTGTTTTTTCTCTTTCTCTTCGTAACTTCTAGGTATTAAAATACATTTTCTATTTCAGGAAATTAATTAACTGCGTAACAATGAACTGTCTGTTTATCAGGATGTATTCTGGAACTTTCGAGAGTTCCGTTTCGGGGGGTGGGGATGAAGAAGCAGCAACGAGCGGGGGAGTGGAGGGGAGAAAAAGTAAGCAAAGATTGAACCGACCGCCTCCTGGATACTGACATAATATTTGAACGATTCCTAAAGAGATAAAATTAGCCGTCACAGTTTATATCGTACGACCAAAACGTCAACAAAAACACGACGACATATTCCTAGATATGAATTTCAACTAATATTTCTGAGCTCGACGAAGGACATCATACATTATAGGACACGGAGCATATCAAGGAAAGCTTAATTCACTTGGATTGCTAAACAGTAGTAATTGTGCAACTGCGGAGTGATAGGTTCACCGGAACGTACCGTTTGGGAGTGCAACAAAACCATTGATTTATGTCGTAGTAAACGGCCACGTTTGGCACGTAAATCGATACACTATATCATCAGAGATTGCAGATGATGGATACTATAAATAATGTAGTATCCAATCACTACAAATAACAATTTATACAACGAACCAGAAATTACAAGGAACTGCATGCAACATTAAGTGATGGAAAGAACATATATATGTGTCTGAATATAAATATAAAATAGAAAACGAATTAAAACATACGAATAAATAAAACAATACAGTAGACGCTCTTTAATCTGCCATTCTTCGACCCTGCACGGATAGAGCCACTCGCGTTCGGATTTTTTCGGGTGGATTCGGGAGTTCGTTGACCTTTTTAAAAGAGAAACGCTCATGTGTATTTTTTCTTGGCATAGAGCCATGGACAACTTGATGTTAATATCATTGTAGTTTAAGTAGTAATTTTTATTTGGTATTCCCGTTAAAACTATATTGACGTTCGACAATCCGGCTAATCTGCTAATCCGGCATGGCCGTGGTCCCGAACGTACCGGATTAAAGACCGCTTACTGTACTTACAATCAAAGGAACAACTGCGAATAAAGTCATGGATCCACTTAGTCAAGAAGGAGCTAGTACAACACCAAATATAAGAAGGAAAAAAGAAAGAAGTATACAACGCAAGAAAAAAGTCGATAGCAATAAATCTAAAAAAATGTTACAGTACGTGGGCGAATGGTTTCGCCCGACGCCTTATAATCAAAGGATCCCGGGTTAGATTCCCGATAGGAACACAATGAAAGCAACAGGAAATCTACTTTAGATTGTAGGTCCCGTGCTTTTAAGAACACCATCACTATCTGAACGAAGGCAATGGTAATCAACCATCAGTTCACCATGTCTAGACACCTTCGGTTCATAACCGTGTTCCCATCAGAAGCAGTTTGAAGATTGATTCATTGCTCTTTCGTGTGATGCGTCACTTTATTCATTGCATACCTTTGATTCCAATCATATGTTAGTATGCTTTCAAAACAATAAATATGTAACAGTTCTATCTCTTTTATCAATCAAAGAACAATGTGTATTGTGTTATGTATTTTAAATCCCTCTGTTCATTATATGCAATAAGGTGCACCAATGTCTAACACATTCTCTCATGGCGTCAGAGAAACAAATGGTTTTGTAGTTCAGTAAGTTTATAATTAGTGTTTCTTGTCTGTGATATTATATGTTTCTAAAACGTGGACATTGAATATGAAAACGACTCAACGATTAAGTTACCCAAAAACCAATGGAGAGATGCATGCTAGGAATTACTAACTAGGAGGGACAGGAAGATACATGATACACTTTGGTAAGCCTTTATTTCTATATGGTCCAGTCTAGTAACTTTGGACTTCGGCCCGTCACGATTTGCCTTTAGCTGTTAAAATCCACACTCATGCCCTTGCCGAGACTCGAACCCGGGACCTTGGAGCCGATGGCCTACCGCCGCAGACCGCACCAGGAAGATACATGAGTGGATTCGATCTGAACCAAAGGTAGAAGATGTAATGAAGACTGCGAAGAAGATGAAGTGGAAATGGGCGGGTCACATAGCTAGAAGAGACGGAAGATGGATGATAAGTGTTCTACATTGAATTCTCAGAGAAAAGGAACGACTTAGAAGGGCACCAAGAACAAGATGGATTAATGAAATCAAGTATTTTTCAGGAGCTACATGAGCGACAACAGTAGATGATCAACATTTGTCGGGGAAGGGGAGGGGGAATAGGGAAGGTCTTCATCAAGCAATGACTTGAAAATGACTGAATACTATGATATACTATGGTTCACTGCATCAAATAATACACTGAAATTAATCTGCATGCAATTAATATTTAGTGAGTTGGCAAAAAACTTTCATCCGTTGTTTCCTTTCTGTGTGCATTCCCATATTCAACAGCATACACTGACTTCCTATGTAAAGTCTGTTGGTACATGTGTTTGTGTGTGTGAGAGAGAGGGAGAGATTTTGCCGGTCTCTCCTTGTAGAACTTCTCCCTGAGTCCCTACCCCACCTACTATAAATAGGGATCTTTTTATGGCTACTTTACTGACTCACATGTATGTGTGTGTTTGTGTACGCGCGCGCGTGTATATGTATGTATGAGAGAGAGGGCCAACATTTCGTCTTGACTGCATCGAATCGAACGTAGCAGCCAACTAGGCCAGTGTTGCCATTATGGTCACTTTGGAACTAAATATATGATCCTGAAAATTATGAAACGTTAAACACGGAGTATTAGTAAAAAAAAAACACATTTTAAAAGATGTTAAGAAAGTGGAGAATTCCTTTCTGGCTCCCAGTTCAGTGCTTTCTGCGCACAGATATAAAGAAACAGTGTTGCCACATTTCAAAATACTCTATTTTTAACGATAATGGATTTCTATACGTAATTTTTACACTCCGATTTCTAGATCTAGGTATGTCCGCCGCGTACTGTTGGAACCCTTGTCACTCATCCTATTTTCGGAATCATTAGAAACATCTTAAATAGTAATAATAATATAACCGAGTGATAATTGATTTTCCCCATAAAAAATTTTCAGAAGTGTGAGAAACGTGTTTTCTGCACATAACAAATATGCCGTATGCTGCGAAAGATATCTATAATCCTAGGTTCTTGTAAGGCACTAAATAATTTCCGAGCATATATAAAAAAAAGAATATAAAAACATTCAACATGAAAAAAATCACTACAAGAAAAGCTTAACCAGCGAAGATCCTTGTAAATTTTTAAAGATGTAACGCATAGGATTGACGAAGACATGTTTACTTTTTATGTTGTTAGGTTTTACGCGTAAAGATCTGAACCTCACAACTAAAGATGATCACCAGAACAATAAAGAACAAACCGTTATATAAACTGATGAATAAAATCATTTATTGATGTTAATAACGAAGAAAACCCGAGAATGTACTTGGGTACATTCATATACTCGTAAGTTCCCATCTTATAAAGAACAACAAGGTAAAGTGTCAATCGGACACCTTGATACAACTGTTGTTGCTAAGTAAACAAACGTTTGACCAATCAGCATAGCAGTTATGCAACAGCAAGGTAAAAAAGCAGGAAATAGCTCAGTCAATGGGAAATCAGAACTCTTATACCAAAATTACCGCCAATTACAAAAGAGCTTGACGATTGAACAAAACTTCACTGACATATTGGGTTTGTTTATAGTTACCAATATAGGAATAAAAGACTAACTTTTCTTAAAATAAGGATAAAATATAGTTTCTCAAACCCAAACGAAAACAATAATTTGATTTGCCAACTTGGCATTCTCCTTGCTTTTCTGTTGAAAAGGTCTTCTTGCTAAATAAAAAACAATACAAAAAAACAAAAACAGGGAATGATCTAAAAGGCGCCCCAGATAAACAAACATTATAAGAGCTAACACAAAGAATTAACGTAACGTTAGATCACTTTTCTAAAAAAAGAACTTCCTCTTTTTGTTCAAGGTGCAGTTAGTAAGTGAATCATTACATAAGTTTAACATTTTCCTTAAACACAAAACTTCACTATGTTTACGATCTGCACTTAAAGCTTGCTCTGTCATACACATACACAATTAATCTCACTTCACCACCCCAAAGAAGATTATCTGGTAGATGAGGAAAAGCTCAGACAGAACACAAAAAGGTTGAAGCATAATTGTAACCTTATAAAACAGTTTTTTTTTTATTAGTTTTTCAAGGATATAATGTTTACGTTAGGTTAGCAAAAGTTAGATCACATATCAACATGCACGGCAGTGCATGAGCCAAGTTCTTCACGTCAGAAAACGTTAGCACTGCCAGAAGCATGTTATACAGGAACAAGAGTTTATGGCAAAATCGACGATTTGGGGGCAACGTAAGAAAAAAGATGTTAAAGATAGGAATATGAGCTTTTGCCGTTAAGGAGATATGGTAAATATGTGCAGATGTACAAAATTTCATATTCGTATCTCAAACTATGTTCTAGTTGTGGACCCCTGAAATTGCACATTTTAGGCTAACTGACTCACTCATTCACTCACTCACTGACTGACTGACTGACTCACTCATCATATTGTTTAGGGTGTTTGGAGTAAGCTAGAAACATGAAATTTGGTATGAAGGTAGAGGATGATAAGTAGATAAAGGAAAAATTCCGACATTTTGAAAAGGTCGCCATCTTGGATTCAAAATGGCCGCCAAACCTAAAATTTCAAAGAATACACAGCCTAAACGGCTAAAGATAGAACAGTGAAATTTGGTATGAAACTACATCATTGGTAGCAAATTAAGAAAACTTTTTAAAAATTTGAAAAAGTCGCCAACTTGAATTCAAAATGGCCGCCAACCCTAAACTTTTAAAGAATACACAGCCTAAACGGCTGCCGCTAGAATAATGAAATTTAGTTTGACAGTACAACATTATTTGTAGATTATGAAAATATTACAAAATATCTCTAAAGACGCCATCTTGGATCCAAAATGGCGGGCGTCATAAATCCATTTTCCAACTGCTTGAGCCAGAGATACGAAATTTGGCATAATGATGTATTATCAAGAGTAGTTTAGGAAAACATAACAACGTTTTAAAAAATTCACCATCTTTGATTCAAAATGGCAGCTGAAATACCATTTTTCACATCGTTCGAGATAGAGAAATGAAATTTGGTATGACAGTGTATCATCACGAGTATGTCACGAAAATATAAGAAAACGTTAAAAATGTGTCCATCTTTTATCCAAAATGCCCGCCTAAGCCCCACTTTATAATGACTGAAGCTAGAGAAACGAAATTTGGTATGAAGGTGTACCATTACGAGTAGGTTAGAATAAATTCGGCTCGTCTCCCTTATAGGGTACAGTTCCCAGCTGGAGCCTGATTGCGATAAAGGGGTGCGCCCCAGCGAGGCCATCTTGGAATTCTGGGGGCAGCGCCCCAATGAGGCGAAGCGAGTATATATATTACACAAGTGTAAAAAGCTGCGAAATACGAGCAAAAGCACCAGGGGTGCAAACTGTCCAGTCAACTCCTTCAACCTTAAAAAGTGGTGAAATGGAATATGGATGAGCCTAGTTCCTCGTGCCAACTTCCAATACTCCTGCGTGTCCCACCAAGTTTTACTCGTCATAAACGTTAGCATTGCCAGGAGCATGTTATACAGGCAGAATGTGGACGTTTCCCCATTCGGACGCAGCGCTCTGGAGTATGAGGGGATATCTGCATCATGTGGCGCAGTGCACTGCAGATTCTGGTTGTGATAAAAAGACGCAGTTCCTCCAAACTCCTCAAGTTCGATGCGCGGCCTGCCGTGGGATTCTTGCACAGCGACGCGAGCTAATCGAGGGGAGTATCAACACGTACGGCAGTGCATGCAGCCGAGTTCCACGTGTCACAAAACGTCAGCATGTTATACAGGAAGAAGAGTTTATTGCGAAATCAGCGATTTTGAGGTTCTGTAAGAAAAACGATGTTAAAAATTGAAATATGAAATTTCGAAGTATGACGGTATATCATCACTAGTAGATTACAAAATATCTGCAAAGACATCATTTTGAATCCAAAATGGCTGACTTCATAATCCATTTTCCAGAACGTTTGAACTAGAGATACGAAAATTGGCATAAAGGTGTATTAACAAGAGTAGTTTAGGAATAATTTACATTTTTGAAAAAGTTGTTAACTTGGATCAAAATGGCCGCACAAAAACTTTTTCCACACCATTCGAGCTATAGAAACGAAATCTGGTATGAAGGTGTACCATCACAAGTAGGTAACGGCAATGTAAGAAAACTTTTTAAAAATCGCTTTCTCTAATTCAACATAGCCGCCCAAATACCATTTTCCAAACCACTGAAGCTAGAGAAACGAAATTTGGTATCAAGGTGTACCATCACGAAAATGTTTCAATAAATGGATCAAACCACCGCTATGAGGGTGCAGCCCCCGAGGCGATATGGGAAAAGGTCTGCACAGCATGGGGCGCTGTCCCCAGAAAGTCTGATCCAATAAAGGGGGCGTAACCCTAAAAATTTGAAGTTGGGGCGCACACGGAATTCTGGGGCAGCACCCCCAGCGAGGCGAACCTAGTATATATATACACGTATAAAAAGCTGTGAAATCCGAGCAAAACATCAGGTGATGTTCGAGCCTTAGGGTTGGTGGTGGTGGATTTTAGGGCCGCCAGCAGGAAGCAAATTTGCTGTATCATCACAAGTAGGTTACAATAAATATGGCAAAGCTTCCCTATGTTTCAATAAATATTTCATTCCCACGGGTGGTGGGTATGGGAAAAAATCTGCAACATGGAAGCACAGTGTCCTGGAGAGTGGTTACGATATAGGGGCGTAAGTACCCAAAAACTCGAAGTTAAGGCCGCAGCCAGCTACGGGGGGCGAGGACCTAAACGAGGCCGAGAGAGCGAGTATATATATTATACACCTACAAAAAGCTGTGAAATCCGAACAAAAACACCAGAGGTGCAAAAAGTGGAGCCAAGTTCTTTAGCCCTAAAAAGGTGTGAAATGGGAGACGGATGAGCCAAGTTCCTTGGTGACAGCATGTAACAGGAACAAAGGAACTTGGCGCGAAGTGGCAAGGTTCATGATCCTCAAGCTATAAGGGTGGTGGGGATCCTAAAACCCACTACGTCCACCGCCACCAACCTTAAGGCTGTTGCCAGCTCGCGCCAGGTTCCTTTGTTCCTGTTACATGCTGTCACCAAGGAACTTGGCTCATCCGTCTCCCATTTCACACCTTTTTAGGGCTAAAGAACTTGGCTCCACTTTTTGCACCTCTGGTGTTTTTGTTCGGATTGTTAATTACACAAATAGCGTTGATAACCATCACTATGCCAAGATTCTCAATAAGTTAGACAATGTTAGTTAATATTTTGTTAGTTACACACATAATATTGTTAATACATACCATTTTGTTGTTAGTATTTGTTAATACATCCATTCATGTTTGTTGCTTACCATCAAACAGGAGCTTGTTCGTTGAAGAAAACCATAGTCTAACCTGTTCGTGTTGTTATCATGATTAGAAAAAAAGATGTTAAAACGTTCGTTGAAAACAAACTGTCAATTGAAAAACCATGTTGAATCATTACCATTTTATAAGCTCATTTTGTACAATGATATATCGTTGTATTATCCTCAATTAGCTTATCGAACTCCTTCATTAATTGATTCTTCTGACCTGTTCGGATCAAGTACAGATATTTGTTTTTCTTTTAGAGAATTCTGGCCATTCCATTATGCTCTCATAACCAATCTCAAATAATGTTTAACTAGCAAAAGTCCCTCCATATTGCAGTTATCTTTGACTTTTTTAAAAAAAATACTTGCTCTGTTGATTGAGTAGATACATCTTTAACTTCTAACGTTACAGTTTGAACGCTTTTACTCTCAAACGTATGCATACCAGTCTGCGTTGAGTTCTCGATGAATTCAGTATAAAATAACGTTCCTATAAGTTGACCATCAAGATTCCCGTTTAATGAAAGACTTGTTTCTTTCTCAACTTATTCTCATCTTGATTTATATCCTGAGATTTACTAAACTTCAGCCGTGGAGTATCCTCACTCATCCTGCACAATATCCTGGAATGGATTAATCTTTTGTTGCTGAGCTTGAAAAATCACATTTTACCTTCTGGGTTTATTTTTCTATGTTGAATGTTTTCCTTCTTGAAAAAATAAAATAAATAAATAAAGCACGACTCCAATGATCCTTCCTGTTGAAATTTTTGCATATCGTATTATAAGCTGGACACTTGTGTATCCACCCACATCTGCTACAACTTTTTTTTTTATTGCACTTTGTTGTTGTTCTACTACAGTATATCATGTTTTGGATATGAACTTGACGTATTTGAATTTGTTCTAGTTTGTGGACGAAGTACATTTTGTTGCTGCTTGGCTTCATTTATCGGAATAGCATCACCATTCTGTTCCCAACCGAACATGATATGTATATCCTTGTTTAATGTTAGATCACCCTGAGATACTAATAACGACTGTAAATAAAGATTACTAAGACTTACAACAGCTTGGTCTAACACTTGTTTATTATCCCAATCATTACCGAATTCGCACAAGATTGCTTTGACTTTCAACATAGCCACAAATTGTATAATGTTTTGATTCAAACTTTGCTGATAAAATTCAGTTCTCTGCCTGCCTGCCTCTTCAGATAACCTACACCCTTTAATCTGCTAAAAACGTCTGGATACAATTTTCTTCAAAGAGCTGAAAAACATAACTATATTCCAAATAACTGCCATGATCCAACTTGTTGTGATTAAAGTGACTGATTTGGGATTTACTGTAAACATGATCCAATTGGATGTTTACGTTGTCTACCTTCAGATGATAAAACTGTTGACCATAATCTTCTAATGGTTAATAAACTGTCTAATCTCATGTAAAATAAATAAGCTAGATGATCCCACGTTGGGCGCAAGATTCTTCTTCCACAGCGACTGGATCACCAAATCAATATACTTACAAAAGACGCATAGATTACTTCTTCTCCACTACCGATCTGCGCCATCAAATAAATAGTCTGAAACCGGTTTTAACCGGTTCTTACTTACATATGTTATATACAAGTTATGGTATATTAAGAAAAGTGGTTTGTTTGTTGTGCACAGCGTTAAAAATTTGCTTCGTTCATTCGTAATGTTATTGGTGTGTTTTTTCGGATACGAAGAATTGGCAACGTTGTACTCCAAAAAGGCATACTGCATATTAATCACTGAATGAACTATAGCCTATTAAAGACGTTAGTCATAGAACTGAAACGAAGTTCTCTCCACAAGATCTAAATTATCGCAAAGACTATCAGAATTTAGTAACGTTTACAAGATGATTTCTGTACTGTAATTTTGACAAAACTTGAGATCGGAGAATTAATAGGAAGACGGCGGAACTTAACAGTCTCGTTTCTGTTAAGAGCACCTACAGCTTTTGTTAAAGTGTACAATGAACAACTTAGTTCAATGGGCCCCGCGGGAACCCGTGACCACATACATAGAAAGCGAGCATTCTAACCGCTCTGGCAACCAAGGTAAAAAAAAAAAACACTTTGCTCTAACGAATAAATTAGGTGTATACAAAAAAATCCGGATACTCAGATGACAAATTACCCGGTATCGGTTTAAGAAAAATCGGATAAACTGGATGTCGGATATCCAAATAACAGATAATAATTATTAAAATAAAACAAATAATATACTACGTTTTTAAAACGGACTAACAAGTATAAAATAATTTCGCCTAGCCCCATACAGACTGTCCTGAAGATTTGTGATTGTAAATTTTTAATAGCTATGAAAAACTTGTAAGATTTAGAACGAAAAACGTGGGGCGCATGCAATAGATAATTGATGCATGAATAGTTTACCTAAGTCACTAACAATTTTATTGCATGGCAAATGATATGAACTGCTGTGTGTGTTTTCTCAACGACAGCTACTCTCTACACTCCTTACTATTAGCTATTGCATGCACTCCACGTTTTTCGTTCTAAATCTTACAAGTATTTTCATAGCTATTAAAAATTTACAATCACAAATTTTCAGGACAATCTGTATGGGGTTAGGAATCTGTATGGGGTTATAAATCTGTATGGGGCTAGGAGAAATTATTTTATACTTTTTAGTCCGCTTTAAAAACGTGGTATATATATATATATATATATATATATATTGGCGATCACAGTGAGAGCTTCGGCTCTCCTCTCCCAACCCGTCTGGTCAGCGTGGGAGCAGTAGACCAACTCCTCCCTTCGGGGAGAGGCCTCATCCACTAGTGGATTGAATATGGCTGTGATTTATTGATTTATATATATATATATATATATATAATTTAAATAATTATTTTCTGCTTTTTAGTCTTGTGTGTGTGAAATTTTGCAATCGATTTTAAACATCTTGATGAGATGGTGGACTGCGCCTCCCCGGTACAAATATGACCCCAAACCGGGGAGATGCGCCCCCATATGGGAGGTTTCCCCATTTTTTGTAAACTCTTGGTCATACACTTTTATAACGAATTTAGTTTCTCTAGATTCAGTGCTTTGAAAAAGGTTTTTGGCGGCCATTTTGAATCCAAGATAGCTACTTTTTCAAAATGTAATATTTTATTAAACTACTTGTTATGATACACCTTTATGCCAAATTTCGTATCTTTAGATCAAACGGTGTAGAAAATAGATTTTTGTGTCCGCCATGGCGTCTTTGGAGAAATTTGGTAATATTTTTCTAACCTACTAGTGATAATGTACCTTCATACCAAATTTATCTTCGCTAGCACCAGATATTTAGGCTGTGTATTCTACACAACAATGGGTTGGCGACCATTTTGGATCGAAGATGGCGACTTTTTCAAAATGTCGTAAGTTAATATTGCATTGTCATCCAGTTATGAGCTATGTTTAGTTTCAAGTCTCTACACAGTAAAAAAAAAAAGCTGTGTTAATTCAACACAATGCGGTGTCCCAGCGTGACTACCACTTTTGGGTGTTAAATCAACACAACACACGGTGTTGATTTCGGTACTGGGAGAAAAAAATTACGGCTACAGCTAGATCTGAACATGGGTTGCTCAGTTAAAAGTCGAACGTGTTACCGATTTCGCTAAATCGTCAGATGGAAAGAGCACTAGATTGAAACAATATAGAGGATAAAAAATGCTGCTGAACCCCAAACACAAACAAAGTTATTCTTACGACTTATGACATGATTTAATCACTTTACCATTGGTCAATTAGGGATCACAATCCCCATTTATTGAAAATATGTTCCATTTCTATGAAAGCAAGCGCAGCATTTGATATGTTCTTACGATAAGCAGCAATGCTGCTCAAGTGTTTGGCTGTCGCCATCTTGCTTGCTTTCATAGAAATAGAATATTCTCAATGAATGGGAATTCTGGTTCTCAACTGACAAATAGGAAGTGATTAAACCATAGGATAAGTCGTGAAAGTAACTTAATTTGTTTTAGGGATTCTGAAACATGTATTAGATACAGCCCCTACACTGTTTAAATCTATAGTGTAGTCGTTCAATTCAAATGTTGCTCATTAAATATCGTTTGCATCAAGTAGGCCTACATTTTCTGTCTGACCATTTAGCCAAGTCGGTAAGACGCTCGAGTTCTAACTGAGCAAACCATGTTCAAATCTCGCTGCAGCCGTAACTTTTTTTTAACAGTACCGAAATCAACACCGTGTGTTGTGTTGATTTAACACACACAAGTGGTAGCCACGCTGGGACACAGCATTGTGTTGAATTAACACAGCTATTTTTTACAGTGTAGCTCATCGGGAAGCTAGTTTAAAATCGATTGCAAAATTTGTACCGAACAGACAGACAAGAAAGCGAGTTAATAAAAACGTGTTAATAAAATCGGAATCCCGGACAAAATCCGGATGGAGCGTATCCGGATAAATGCTAATAACCGGATGATAAATCAAGCCCGGATAAAGGATAATTTCCGGTTCGCAGATATCGGTTTAATGTCACCTGGAATTTATTCGTTATCCGCCACCCGGATGAATAATTAGTTATCCTGTATACCAGGGTGAGATGATGGTGCGTGTTTTGTTCGCAGGCACGTTTATGACAAGATCTCTGGTCAAAGTGAAGGCACGGTGGTTTGCTATTAACTCCCATTAGGTTAATGAGCACAAGAAGTGGGCTCTGAAATAGGGGTGTGCGGAACTCGATCCTGACGGAACTGAGAACCAGATCCCGGAGAAACCGATTGAGGGAACCGGGTACTAAGTTCAAAGATCCGAAGCCAAGATCCGGATCCGGGAACAAGGTATCCAAATCAGGTAGCTGGTTTCAAGATCTGGATCCAGGAAGCTGGTTCCACGATCCGGACCCATTAAGCAGGTTCCAAGTCTGGATCCTTGGAGCAAAGTAACGGATCCAATTCGAATCTTTGGGAGCCAGGATCCGGGTACCCGGTTCCAATATCATTCGGAATTGGATCGTAAATCGTAATGGATCCGGGCAATAAGGATCTGGATCCATGTGCCTATCTCTACTCTGAATCAATTGTGTCTTCCACCGAGATCGAACCCGAGACCCTTTTGAGAAGAAAGATACGAGCAAAACTACTCGTGCGTCACGTCACTAAAACATGCTAACCCAGCCCCTTTGATCTAGTGCTTATGACTGGTTACTTCAGATAAACATTAAGGAGGCGGTCTAATTTCAAGTTCAACTGAGACCATCGTGATTGAGGTTTGGCAAGATATTTCACAGTCCCACCAGGCGAATATCGGGGTGGCATCCACAAGATAGGTTCTGACCGATATTTTATCCATCCTTGCTACCAAAAAAAGCGTTTGCAGAGGGGTATCATTCCTCAAATATGGCAGACTTTGACCATAGATTCTTATCAACAGAAAACAAAATAAGTACAAAGTTTCTAAACCAAATTGTAAATAATCTTAAAGTACGTGGTAGGAAATCAATTTGTTTCAAAAGAATTGATGTATTAAGTTAATATTTTATGTCATCGGGTTGTCAGTGTTGCTAACTATTTATAAAGTCATTTTTTTTAAAATATAGTGGTACAGTACGTCGGGTTATATTGGATATTTAGCATCCAATAGTAATGTTAGGTTATATATATATATA